>CAUYPK010070152.1:0-16157 GCA_963574355.1 Loris lydekkerianus
GTAGTTCCTCTGGGGCTGCTGTAGTTAGGGGATTCTGATTGTGGAAGCAGCTCCGGTGTGTGACACACCCGGATTCAGCAACAGGGCTGGGGGTGGTTTGCACAGTTCTCTGTGCCTGGCACCCAGTGACTTTGGCACAGGGAGCCCTGGCTCTAGCAGTCTCTATGTAATTTCTTTATAGTTCCATGGTCATCACTAATTAATTACAAAGTTCTTATTTAACATTAAGCTATAGTTATGGAAGCCAGAGAATAAAGCTTATTAAAATTTTGTGTAAAGCAAGAATCAGTGTTTGCAGTAATGGTTTTGGGATTAGTTCTTCTAGTAGACTAGACCTTTATGAGTTCTTGAGGTTCTAGACATGGTCTTATGAGATTGCAGAATAACTCAGACCTACATGAAAAACTTGGAAGTGGCTGTGTTGTTAGTTGTCAAGATCACTAGAAACACATTAAGTTGTAGGATTAGTAGATACGCTAGATTAAAATCACATGGGTATAGAGGCGAGCATATCAGTTGCTGGCTCAGGAAACAGGGATTCTAGTCCTTGCAGTTCCATTACCTAGTTGGGTCATGTGGGCCCAGGACGTCTTTTGGGAGCTTGTCTCTAGGAGCTTGTGAAGACTGGAGGGATTAGGATGTCCTGTGGTAGGCTCGATGCCCCCCTACCCCAGGTGGTATTCTACCTTCCCCTAAAGCTAGAGCTACCGTCACTTGACAGCCTGCTCCCAGGCTCCATCGGCCTGCGCTGCTGCATGGCTACGCTTCTAGACAGCTGAGCTTCAGTGCTGGTAACTACCAATCAGTTCATGAAGCTCAGGGAAGATGGGACCCGGAAGTGTGGGAAATTTTCAGATTCTGATCAGAATCAAGAAATCCTAGTCATCGGTTAGTGGAGAGAAAGTAATGAATTGATGGATGGAGATTCGTTTTTAAGAACTGGTGTAATTGCTGTCAGGAAAAAAAAAAAAAAAAAACAAAACTTAATGCCTTTAGGGGGAGGAGAGAGGAAAAGGTAGAGGAGATGTACCTTTGCTTTCTTTGAACTCTTTGGATTCTTTTACCTCCAGGAGACCAGGGTAAGGAGGCAGGGAGAGCCAGATGAGGGCTAGGACAACATGCTGGGAATGTGAACAATGCCTTCGCCGCAAGGATGCTCAAGGCACATGCGTTTAATTGCCTTTGATTTAGAATATATCCTTTCGTATGCTCTCCGGTCTGAAAATACTTCGAACTTCTCTTGCTAGAAATTTATTTTGGAAGATAGACTGGAACTTGATTTCTCCTATTTAGCCTGTGCATTGTTGCTAAGTTTGAAACTTGGTGTTAGTCCCAAGGTCATGTTTCTTAAATTAGGTTTCTTCTTACCACATTGAGTCAAATTTCTTTTTATAAGGGTAGTCTGATAGACTTCTCTCAGTGAAATGGAAAACCTTTGGCTACGCACTTAATGGGAATTTCTAATCCTCATTGGACTATAAAAAACTTAACTTCAGTATAAATATGATTTACAAAAACGTATTAATCAAGAAATGGTGCTGTTTGCCTTCAGTCGGCTATCAGTAAGTTGCCAAACTAGTCAGTCTCCAATGAAAACACCGAAAGTGTTCTTTAAATTAGTTTCTTTTGATTGTCTTCATCAGGTACGGTGACTGGGTGACCCAATCAGTCTTCCAAAGTTCATAGATTATTAGAAGTGGCTGTGCTTCTGAGTAAACATGTCAACACACGTCTGACCAGAAATTTCTTTACTATGGAGCAGAAGCATTCTAGGAGAGAAGTGATTTAGAAACTGAAGTATTGTTGCAGTTGCCAATGGGGTCTTTTCCATGAATTCTTTCCCGAGGCTGATATCATTAAGAGGTTTTTCCCCATACTTTCCTTTAGAGTTTTTATCATTTCATGTCTTAGATTAAAACTTTTGTCCAGTGTGAGTTAATTTTTGTACGTGGTGGGACATGTGGGTCCAGTTTCAGTCTTTTACATGTGGCTATCCAGTTTTCCAGGCACCATTTGATTAAATAGGGATTCTTTTCCCCAGTGCATGCTTTTGGTTGGGCTGTCGAAGATTAGATGGTGATGTGAAGCTGGTTTTATCCTAAGTTCTCTATTCCATTCCATAGGTCTATGTCTCTATTTTGATGCCAGTATCATGCTGTTTTGATCACTGTAGACTCATAGCATAACCTGAAGTCTGGTAATGTGATGCCTCCAGGGTTGTTTTTATTTCATGGAATTGCGTTGACTATTCAGGGTTTTTTCTGGTTCCATACAAATTAAAGAACTGATTTTTCAAGTTCTTCAAAGTATGATACGCTGGTATTTTAATGTGAACTATAATAAATCTGTAGACCATTTTGAGGAGTATTAACATTTTAACAATATTGATTCTTCCCAGCCATGAGCATGGTATGTTCTTCCACTTATTAACATCTTCTGCTGTTTCTTTTCTCAGAGGTTGATAGTTCTCTCTATAGAGAACTTATACCTCCTTTATTAAGTGTATTTCAAGGCTTTTCATTTTCTTTGAAGCTACTGAGAACGGTATTGTGTCTTTGATTTGATTGTTGGTGATAAATGGGACCTGATCAAGTTAAAAAGCTTCTGCACAGCCAAGGACACAATCAACAAAGCGCATAGACAACTCACAGGATGAAAGAAGATGATCACATGTTACAAATGGGACTAAGGGCTAGTGCCCAGAATATACAAAGAACTCAAGTAAATCAACAAGAAAGGAGCAAGCAACATAAACAGAACCTTTTCCCAAGAATGCAGAAGAGTGGCCAAAAAACACATGAAAAAACGAATATTGTCCCTAATCATCAGAGAAATGCAAATCAAAACCATCTTGAGATGTCACCTAACACCAATGACAATAGCCCATGTAGCAAGGTCCCACAGCTGCAGATACTGGTGTGGGTGCCGAGAGGGGGTACCTGATGCATTGTTGGTGGGATTGCAAATTACTACAACTTTTTGGGAAAGAAGTGTGGACAATCCTCAAAGAACTAAAATTAGAGCTCCCATTTGACCCCAGAATCCCATTAGGTATTTTCCCAGAAGAAAAAAAATCTTTTTACCACAAAGACATTTGCATTCCAATGTTTATAGCAGCTCAACTCACAATTGCAAAGATGTGGAAAAAGACCAAAATGCCCATCAACCCAAGAATGGATTAATAAACTGTACCATATGTATACCATGGAATAAATACTATTCAGCCATAGAAAAGATGGAGACCTGGATGGATTTGGAGTGCATTCTCCCAAGTAAAGTTATCTCAAGAACAGAAAAGCAAGTATCCCATATACTTAATACTGATCTGAAAATAGTAGACCAACAACTACAGGCCCACATGAGAGATTAACACAGTTAAATTCAAGAAGGGAGGAGGGGACTTGATTAGTTTCTGCCTATCAGGTGCAATGCAGGGATATATGGCACACTTCCTAGGGGAAGGTTCAGCTACAACTAGACTTTGAACTTTACCTTACAAACAAAAATAATAAAACCTAATCATATGTACCCTCATGTTAGCCCATAATTTTTTAAAAGTTAAGAAAGAAGTAAAATGAAAAGGCCAATCACACTGGGAAAAAATATTTTAAAAACCCAGATAGATGTATGATAAATGAGTTTTATCCAGAATATAAAAAGAGCTCTATAAAAAAGAAAGAAACTGAAATACTAAATCTTGTAGGACATTTTCATAGTGTATGAGACAAAGGAAAAATATATATAAAATCTGAGCTGCCTTAGAAAATCTGGAGGAAATTGTTCCTATATATAAATTTTATGGTATTCTCATTTGTTCCTGTGCTAATGAAAAGGCCTATTGCCTATTACAAGGTTAGGATTGAAGGCACCCTCAAAATTTTACTTTCAGCTGTCAAGAGCCCTCCCTGTCTTTGTGCTGTATGTGCCCTGGGGCTCTTCTTGTTAGGGGCAGAAAGTCCAGTAAAAAAAGTCAGGGATGGATCCCGAGGCTGGTAGGGGGGAGATGGAGGGAAACACAGCCAGGGGGAGGAGAAGCTGGATGAGGCTGTAGCACTTTTCAAGGTCATTTTATTCTTTTTCTCTTTAAAATTATTAATTAATATGCAATAAGAACGGAACTAAGTATTTTATGTTTTTAGTCATTGTTTTTGGACACTTAATGAACCCTGTCATTCTGGCAATTCATGTTCCTTTTCATTCTGATAAGATTTTTTAAATGATTTTTTTGATAATTTTTACATTTAAAAGATTTTAAAATCTTTAACTTTTTTTGTGCAGTTTCTTGAGCTCTTACTATTTAGATATTGAACTTCCTAGATTACTTTATTACTCTTTTCTCTTAGTTTTTCATATTTCTTTTTGTTCTGTGTCTGAGATTTTTTTCAACTTTATTTTCTCTTGTTTCTATTGAATTTTTCATATTTGCCATAAATTTCTAGGTGGTCTCTTCTTAAAATTCTCTCTCCCTTATTTTTTTGGGGGTGGGGGAGGTACCATCTTGTTCTTGGATACCTTACCTCTGAGAATATTAGTTTTTCTCAACATCATTTCCCTACTTACTCTGTTCCTTTCTTCCACATTTTTCTTCTTCTTATTTTTTTTTATCTCTGGCTTTTATGTTTATTAGAAAGTTTCTTCAAATGTCTAGTCTTTTTTTTTTTCAGTTGTCCTTTCATATTTTTCATGTTCATACTTTCAAATAGGTGCTAATAAAGCCTTTGGAAGCTCTTTGCACAAGAGGAACTTGTTTATATGGGTTTCAGTGCAAGGTAATCAGTTTTTGTCTGAAAACATTTGAAGCTTCCGGAAAAAAAATTATCTGATCGTTTACCTGGGGTTACTTTGGGTGCCTAATGAGGTAAAGGATGAGGGCATATCCTACTCAATCTGTTTGCAGTTTTTACTTAATCTCTTGTTTTCAGTGTGGTACCCCTGCTTTTATCCGAGTTCGGTGTCCACTGTCTAAAGAGTTCTCCATTCCTCCTTTCCTGACAGTAAACTTCCAGTCTTCAGGGTAGAGGTCAGTCGCTCAGCTATGCAAAGTGAGAATCTACAGGTAACTTCTTAAGTGGTCTTTCCACCCATCTTTCTGTTTCTAGCTACACTTTCACAGCCATTTCCAAGGTGCTTGATGCTACCAGTTCCTCGTACTGAGACGGCTTCTGTCACATCATTCCGATCGCTTCCTGTCTCCTTCCCCTTTGCTGGCTTAGGGCTCTCTTCTCTTAGGCCTGGTGGGTCCTGTCACCACTAATTCACCTGCTTGCCATCTTCCTAAATTGTGTTGCTGTTTTCTCTTCTGCTCTTCTGTTCTCTTTGCCTTTTTTGCTTTCTTTACCCTGTTTTGTTTTGTTTTTAATCCCTCTATTACCATTTCATAGGAGATTGGGGAAGCAAACAAAAGGAATGTATGTGTTTAGTTAGTTATCTTTTTGAAATCTGGCTCACCTTTTAATTGACTGGATTCTGTTTTCTGTTCTCATTTTTGCCGCCCCAAAGATGGATTGTTTGAAATGCTGGAGGTTTGAAAAACTTTTCAATTGTCTTTCAATTTACATAGTTCATATTTTTGCTGATTTCTCTTCCTCTTTTGACCTGCTTTTAACCTTTTGCTCTCTTCCCCTTTCCTCCTGAGGTACCAGAGGGTCACAGAGGAGTGAACCTCACATTTGTCTACACTTTCTTAAACATACCTTTTTCTTTTTAAAAATTATGTCTTATTATTCCATTAAGGTTTCAGTTCTTCCTGTCATCTCTTTAGTTTGCTCACTTCAGTCTCTTTAAACCTGTTCTATTTTCTCAGATTCATGGGTTAGAAAATAAACTTCCTATTTGTCATACCTGCCACATCCCCCTCGTGGTTGATCAATTCTTCGTGTGATTTATAATTTTTAATTATTTTCTTATCCTCAGCAGTATTACTTTTTTCAGGGGAGTCCTGTGAACCGTTGTTTTGTTGAGGGGTCTCTAAGGAGCTATTTTGCGTTTATGTCTCTTTTGTATTTACACTGATCTCTTAGTGGGGTACTCTCACACCACACAGGTAACATAAATTTGGATTCTTTATTGTTGTGTGCCAGTTGCATGGGTCTGACTTTTCTGGTCTTACAGTGATCTTTGCTTTATTAAAGGTCTCACAGTGATCTTTGCTTTATTAAAAGTCTAGTCCCTGCTCTGGCTAGACTCTTAAGACCCTACGTAGCCCCAAGAAAGGAGAGGCCAAGTCTGGTGCCCCCCTGGACTGTAAGTGTTAGCTTGTGTCTTTCAGTCTGGCTTTGAGATTTCTCTTCTTTTGATATGTGACAAGTTCTTTTTCTTCATTTTGAAACTGTTACTTGGTTACTAAAATTTCAGCTTTTATATTTTTTGTAGATTTTTATACATTTAACATACAAATGAGATGCACATCACTGGGCCCATGTTCTAGAACCATAAGTGTTTCCTTTGTATTCTCATTTATTCATATATTCAATAAACATTAATGTGCTGTCTCTGAGGCTCTAGAGACTACAATGCATACTCAGCTAGGCTTTCAGAAGGTGATGACCTTGAAAGAATGAGGATGTAAGGCAGGAAGAATATTCAGGGTAGAAGGAACAACTTGTAAGGTATACGCAGTAACTGCCTTGGGGGGGGGGGAACAACACAGGCCCAGAGCTTGTAAGGGAAGGCTCCAAAGGGTAAAGGAATAGGCTGCCTTGTGGAAGGCCTTGGAGCTAAGCGCCCTGAGAGCTGTGGGGAGCCATCAAAGGCCGTCAGCGCCAGGTGAGGAGTTCAGACTATGTGCTGACAAGACCATCTGAAAGCAGTGTGGCAGAGGGTTGCAGGCTGGAGGCAGAAACTAAGGCAGAAGCAAATGGGGATAGGAAAAGGGAAATAGGTTTCAGAGAATCTTCGAGGCAGGATCTCTAGAAATTCATGGTGGACTGAGAGAAGGAGTGTGTTGCAAAGAGGCAATCCCATGGTCCAGATTAACCTTGCTTTTTTTTTGTTTGTTTGTTTGGTTGGTTTTGCCATTTTAGAAAATTGAACTGTGACTGCCTTGGGTATGGATTCCCCTATCCTGTTTGCCACAATCCTTGCCGTTTGATACTCTCTGTGACCCAGGTTGGCTTTATGTGCTTGGGCGCTGAAGTTGAGGGCCTGGTGGAATGACTTCCTTGGGCAGCTTTTTAAATGTATACCTTTTTCTCTTAGGGATATGAGGAGAGAGGGGGGTAAGAAAGGACCAAGGAATGGAGGGTCAAGATGACTGCATTCCTGTCCCCAACCTGCTGTTGCCACTCCCATGCTAAGCCTAGTCCCTTGAGTGACCAGGGTAGGCACTGCCAGTGTGCCTTATACCACACTGAAGTTTCCTAAAGACGGAAGGTAGTATAGTAAATCATGGGCCCATCCTTTTTCTAAGCTGTCTATTTTTACAGTCCTAATTTACTTTTATGAGGAAGTCCAAGGTACACGTAATATTTTTATTCCAGCTAAATAAGCAGTAAATTAAAAGGATTCGGACTCCCATTTAAAAGAAGAATGGGGAGAATGGAAGGACTGGAGGGAATGGAATGTTGTGCGATAGAAACGAAAGCCTGCCATAGCTTTTCCCAGGCTTCCTGGGCAGATGAAATCAGCACATCGGCTCGTGTGAGAGCTAATGGAATTTGGAAACGTGGACTTTGTGTTACATTCTTGAGTGCTGCTACAGTGAATCCGGGTCCAAGTCCCACAGATTAAGTAGGCAAATATTAAAATAGCCCTGCTGATTTAGACTTAGGCAGTTCATCCGTTGAGTGGGAATAGAGTATCTTTGGAATTTTGGGTATTTGAGTTTTAAGAATGAATTCCCAGGGCGGCAATTGTGGCTCAAAGGAGTAGGGCGCTGGCCCCATATGCCAGAGGTGGCAGGTTCAAACCCGACCCCATCCAAAAACTGCAAAAAGGAATGAATTCCCATGGGAATACAATAGTGATTAGTTGTCAGTAGAGCTATGCAAAATTTTCCTATGGCAGCGTTTTCACATAATCTTTTCTATTTTGCAATAGCCTAAGTGGAAGGATGCTGAAGAAAATCTAGCTGCTAGAACAGTTGTAATTCTGGTGGTTTGTTCTTATTTTGTCTCTGGGGTGATGGGAAATATCTAAGATTGGAATTTCTTTATGCACTTGGATTAGAATTTCAGCCTCATCTTTATTGGAGGTTTGGCTCACATTCCTGGACCATTTTGTTTTGGAAATATGAAGAATTTGATAACCTAATTATACACAGAGGACAAAGGTTCCAATTATTTAGAGCAGTGGTTCTCGACCTTTCTAATGTCGTGACCCTTTAATACAGTTCCTGTGGGTCCCGACCCACAGGTTGAGAACTGCTGATTTAGAGAAATTTGTGAGCTGCTTTCCTATTTTTAAAGAAAACTAATACAGGAAGCATCTATTTTTAATTTTACAACATAATATACATGTTTGAAAACATAGACTATAATTGAAATAAAAACAACTTTCCCCCCTTCTAAACGTAAGTGCTACGTGTGTGTGTGTGTGTGTATGTGTGTGTTTATCAGTGAAATCAGAAAATACTGAAAAAAAATGAAGAAGTTAATACAATTCTGTTACCCAGCGGTAAAACCTATGAAAGAAATGCACACCTTCTAGCCCTTTTTTCAGTGGATATTTGTAACACATATGTGTTTACAAAAATTATAACATTCTATTTGGTAAATGTTTATTCACATGACAAAACTATAAATATAAACATCACTACAGATACAGAAACACAATTACAGTACAATTGTTAGCAGAAGCTTTGTATTCTGTTTATAACATTTACTTTTCCACTGTAGAACTTTTAGATTATTTCTAATTTTTTGCCATAATAAATGATTATTTGAATTTTCTGATCACTAAATATCTGCAAATATTCCATCGTGAAATGACTCAAATGGAGGCACAGGGCAGGGGAGGCAAAATTAGCTGATTTTCCTTGTGATAGGACTCTCTGTTAAAGGAATAAAACCGTTTTCTACTCCTAGGGTGGAGAACACCCTAGCACCGTGATATGTGGTGTGCGGTTGACCTGGCTGGCTTCTTGTCATTATGTTTTATCTATTTTGTCTGCCAGAAATTATCTCTTCCCTTCTGGAACATCGAAGTCTATGGCATTGAATTGGGTCATTCTGGGGTGGGGAGCACAAAAAGAGAGGTATCAGTTGGGTACGTTAACATAGGGCAGCTGTGGAGAAGGAATATATCTCAGATATTGTGAAAGCTAAGTTTATTAGATAAACAAATTGTGGAAGAAACCAGACAATATCATTAATGAGGCTCTTCTGACAGCCCCAGTGGACAAAAGGGCACGTACATAGACTTCAGCCAGCCCTTTCCTCCTGTCTAAGCAAAGTGGGTCAAGCACGCACCTAGCTGAAGGGACTTTTTCACAAGGGATGATTTTATTTGCTCAGAGTTGGACTGCAGAATTGTGAGCACTGCATGTAATAGCAATTTAAAATAAAGGACAATTTAAAGGTTAAGGCATCAAAAGTAATCTTCTAAAATTTCTTCAACTGCAGCCTGAAATAAATACATAGTTTCTTCAGCTGAAACTATTAAACCATTTTTGTTCTTCAAATATATACAATTTTATGAACTTTGCTTATTTAACTTAACTCTTCAAATGCTAAATAAAAAATCATCTATAGCTTATTAGATTGGTTTGAAGAAAAACATTCAGGAGCTTTCCAAATTAAATTAGGGAAAAATTAAACACGTATCTCTCAAGAGTATTTCACTGGGCTTCATTGCCCTAAAAGGTCAATTAGGTTATAATTGACTTTTATGGAAAATTATAGTAGATGTAAAGACTTTATCTGAACTTGAAGCTTTTCTCAAAAAGGCAGTTAGTGTGTTTCATAATAAACTAATATTAACTTGTCATTCATATAGCTCTTGAACAAAACTTTATCTCTTCTAAACACACATAAGTGTTTATGAGAGAAATTAGAAAATACCAAAAATCCACAGTTTGGGGTTATAAAGTTTGAGCAAAATGCTGCATGCCCACCAAATTTTCATTGCGTGTTAAGTTGGTTATAAGCTATTAGAGTATATCATGTATATCATATATATACTCCGTGTTACTTTTGCTTTTGTCTTTGAAGTTTGATATTTGAAGTGGAAAGTTTAATTCACTCTGTATTTATTAGACCAATTATACATGTACACTTCCTACTTTGATTTGTAATATCAGCATGTAGAAACATCTAGAACCCACCCTGCCAGCTCCTGTGTTCAATCTTGGGTTCATCACATCTTAGATCATAAGAATTTAATTCTTAATTTTATGGCACTCATTTTAGAAGTCTATTGAATCTTCAATGAAAGAGTTAATTACATTCAGCATAATAATTTCTTACAGTTTTGTGTATTGCTTTGTCTTCTACGTACCTGACTGTACTTTGGGGGGAAAAAATGGAATAAATGTATGAATTAAATTTTATGTCATGATAGAGGTACCAGGGTTGGAATACATGTTTGAACTTGGATTTTCTGAGCAGGTGCCCTGTGTCTAATTGTATGAAGCATTTCGTGATATCCTATTTCTTAAACTTGTATTCAGTTTGTAATTCATACAATAGATTTTTGTGAATACAAAAATGAGTTACTTTTAGACAGTGTCAGATAGCAGCACAATAGATTCTTTTTGAGTGAGGATAAGCAAATATTTATAAATGATTTCTTTTGTGATTTTGCTTAGTTGATGTTTTTCACTACCAGAATAATTATTTTTCTGTTTTAGAGATTTGCTTGGCTTTGATAATTAACTATAAATAGTTCATACAGTATCATGGCATATTATCTGATCAATTTTATAATATTAAAGACTAAAATCTATTAGAAAAATGGGAGCCAAATTTAATATACCAGATTTATGTTTTACTAAGTAGAGGACAGATAGAAAATCCCACTAAGTTTAGAATCTGTCATGAATATGTACTGTTGTTCCTGCCTTTTATCCTTATGGACACCTTATATCCTTAAAAAGATTTTTTAGACTTTCTTTCATATATTTTCAAATCTGTGAGCCCATTGAATATTTTGTAGTGAGAGAGGCTGGAACAGCATCTTGCCTCTCAGTCTAGCCCCAGGGTCAGCTCTTGGCTGTACATGAGATTTTAGATCAATCATGATCTCAATGAGCTTGTAGTTCTCTTATTTCTAAAAATCACAGCTGAATGAGAGTTTCCGCACCTCTTCTGAATTTTGTGATATTTCAGGATAAAGAATTTAATAAAGTTTTTATTCTTCCATTATTTCTTCCCAGTTCTGAGAAATAAGTCCAATAATTTAGGCTCTGTTATTTTTAAAATTCTCACCATAAGGGATTCCAGATAGGTTTTCTGGGTGATGATGGTAGCTGTTTTATGAGCCAAGGCTAACATGCAGTCTTCTGGGCCTAGATGTGAAAGCACTTTGCCTTTGCCTTTTCAAAATCACCATAATATATTCTGCATCGAGTATGTGAGTTCTCACCTTTCCCTCTGTACCTGGGCTCTAGGGTCTCTGAGTAGTCTCTACCTTTTAGCAGTGGTCTTTGAATGCTGAGTAGAAGTCTAGCAGTTCACTTTCATAGCAATTAGCTTTTTCCACATTTATACAGCTTCAGCATCAGCTGTAGGAAAACAGCATGCATGTCTTTCTTTTCTTTTCTTTTTTACTTTTTGAGACAGAGTCCCACCATGTTGCCCTCACTAGAGTACTCTAACATCACAGCTCACCGCAACCTCAAACTCCTAGGCTTAAGCGATTCTCTTGCCTCAGCCTCCCAAGTAGCTGGGACCACAGGCACCCACCACAACACCCAGCTATTTTTTGTTGCAGTTGTCATTGTTCTTTAGCTGGCCCGGGCCAGGTTTGAACCCGCCAGCCTCAGTGTATGTGGCTGGCATCGTAACCACTGTGCTACAGGTGCCAAGCCACGTGCCTTTATTTTCAAACTTCGAAACTTGTTTGAAAAACAAAGGTTTATTTACTCAGGAAATTTGGAAGGCTGTCTTTACTCATGTGTGTCGGAATGATAGGGCTTTAAAAGGGTTGTTTGAACTTGGCAGCTTCACTGGGTATTTATGAAATGCCATTGTGGGTCCAGTTGGACATTAGCAAAGACGTATAGGACATTACCGAAAGATCAGGATGTATGTAGTTGGAATAACTAATAGATTGTATTCTTTTTATGTGACTGTATCTTAATAGCAGGAGCCTGTGTGGAGACAGGGATGGTTGTCTTTGATCCCATTTCCCAGAGAAAACTGAGGCTTGGCGAGGTTAAAGAACTTTGTCAAGAAGGGAAGTAGCTGAGTTGGATCTCAGAGGCAGGCTTCTCGACTCACAGCTAATGCCCTTTCTACACCATGCCCACAAGAGTGTTAAATTATATGGTGTGTCACAGGCATTCGTGGTGTAGGAATTCAGGCAGAAATCCAAAGAACTGTGAAGCAGGGTGGCCAGGTGGGCTCTGTAGAGAAGGACCGTAACGGCTGAGGGAAGACTCTGGACTTAAGGAGGACTAGGGGAGAATTCCAAGTTGGAGGGACAAACAGCAGTTCTCTTGAGGAGAGGATGATTTCTTTTTGTCCCAGTTAACGAAAGGGAGCTATTAGCTGTCTTGCCAGCTGTCAGTTCTCTGGCTCTCGGAAGCTCCCCGTTTGGCTCACCTTTGGGAGTGCTCTTGGCCAGGTGGCTGCCGACCGTGCTGCAGCACCAGGTGGTGGCTTTGTGGCCCTATATTAAATTGTCTCCTACCATTTGATTTATTTTTCCTATTTTAAGGTTTATTCTCTCTTCAGAGGAGAAAATCTGTTCCTCCCATCAGAGAGAAGTGAAATAACACCTTGGTCTTGGTCTGTCTGTGTGGTTCTGAGGGGGTTTCCCGTCCTGGCTGACTTCCTGCACTGGCCAAGGGGGAAAGTGGAGAACTTGGGTGTAAAGCCTGTGGTTGTTTCCCTTGGGGCCGAACGCTCCAATGAGGATTTTTCTTTAGAGTTCTTTTAACCGCTTCAAAATGTGGAGGGGTCCCTTGGCTGTTGTCCTGCGTCTGCTGAGGAGTTTGAAGAGAATCCCTGGGTCCGATGCCAAGGAGATCCCTTTTCCTGGACGACCTCCTGCCAGAACTCCCATTTGGCCTGCGTGTCTTCTCAGCACTCTCTGGGCAGCGCTGGTGGCAACTGAAATTCCCCGGTAGTGGCTGTTAAGTGGTCTGAGATTCACCTTTGTTTTCTATTTCTTTCTAGAGAACGCCTGTCTTTTTCTTCTTGCCCATCCAAGTTGTTTTAAGTGGTCTGAGATTCACCTTTGTTTTCTATTTCTTTCTAGAGAATGCCTGTCTTTTTCTTCTTCCCCATCCAAGTTGTTTTAAAGCATTTTTCAATATCACTGACATCAGTACATTTGTGTTCCATTAAACCACGCACGTTACAAGATCTAAATAGTATGTGAGTTTTTGTGAAAGTTTTGAGATAACCAAAAATCAAAGAACGTAAAATCCACATGGATGGAAACAGATGAAGCCCTTCCCACAACACCCATGTACCTAGCAAGTTGAAACTTGCGCAGATGAATCAGGAAGAATGCTGTTGACTGTGTTTCTTGGAAGTGAAATAATGGACATGACAGTCTGTCTCAGAACTTTCATAGTGATCCACATGGTTTTGAAGCGACTGAGCAGCCATTGAGTGAGCACCTTCTGTGGTTGTAGCTTTTTCTTACTTATAGACTTTAGGGGTGGTGATATAGACAGGGTGTGATTGGGAAGGTGTAGGTGTACAGAACCATGGACACTCAGTACAGGGAATTTCTTATTGGTCTGGAGTATCTTTTAAAGCTATTACTGCTATTCAATTGGTTATTATCTGGACTAGAAATTTGGGAATGGACCATTCTCATTCCAGGGACAGATTTTGGGGTTCACTGGAGATGATTCCAACAGAAAAAAGGGCATGGAGTAGGATAGCCTTGATGAAGTCTATTTGAGAAATCCTGGTAATAGTTTCTTTACTGGAAGATTTTCTCAAGCTTTTAACGTACTAATGTGTCCTGCTGTCCCCAGGAAGCTGTCACAGTATGCACTTTCTAGGCTTATTTGCCTAGAGTTTTCTTTCTTTTTTAAAGCATGGAACATTTTGTAAGATTATTATTCTACAGAAACATGTTTTGGAAAACAGTGTCATCAGTAGTTTTCAGCTCTTAAACCTCTAGCTCTGTGCAAGCACTTTGTAATTAACACAATATCATTTGAGAAAAGAGTTAGCCTTCTGGTAGACAAGGCTTTTTCCTGGAGAGATGTAGTGGACAGTGGCTATTAGAGATGATAGACAATTTGAGACAGGGAAAAAAAGGGTATAGACACCAAGAGAGACCCCTTGAAAAATCACTTCCTTTAGAGCTAGGTTGTATTTCATTAACTTTCCCTTCTGATTTCTTACTTAAGTACTCATACCAACCTATGAGAGGAACATCTCATCATCACTATCCCATTTTATAGGTGAGTAAGCTGAAGCTCATGTAGTAGGTTGTATGTGCATGGCAAGTGCTGAGAATGGACAGCGCTCCCTTTCTGCCAAAGGCCTACTTCCTTAACTGTGATACTTTGTTATAGCATTAGGTGTTTTGTCTTTAACTTTTTATTTTAAATGCTCATTATAAAATTAATATGTGCCTTTTAAAGAAAAATAGAAAATACTCCCAGAGCCATCATCAAGTGTAACTTCAGTTAATATGTGATGTATTTCTTTCCAGTTATTTTAAGCAAAGTTATACAGGTTGAATATTCCTTATTGGAAATGGTTGGGACACAGAGTGTTTCAGATTCTGTTTTCTTGGATTGTAGAATATTTGCAGAATTAATTCAGTTGAGCATCCCCAATCCAAAAATCTGAACTCCTAAATGCTACAATGAGCATTTTCTTTGAGTGTCATGTTGGGGCACAGAACGTTTTAGATACAGAGCATTGAATTTTGGATTTTTGAACGAGAGATGCTCAAACCTGTACTTGTTAGCCATAATTATGGTTATAATATATAATATATACACTGCTTATATATTTTTATATTACATTTATAAAATTTTGAATCCTGCCTTAGAATCTTCTTTACCGATATGCCTTTTAGTTATTGTCACATATTTTAATTTAAAAATATGCTGAACTGGGACTCAGAAACAGGCTATTTGACCATGAGCAAGTTCCTTGACCTTTTTAAATCTCAGATTCCTCACTTGCAAATGAAGAAATTTGATCAGATTTTTCATTTTCAAACTTCCACAGAGTCCCCTGGGGGCTTGGAATAGTGAAGGAACTTGGCCTTCACTCTACCTGTGCTTTCACCCAGGCAGCTGCATTTATAACTCCTTCATATGTTTGGGGCCTAAGCACATTTGGAAAAGGGGACTCAATGATTTTTTGGCAATATATAGGAGGATCACTTGAAGTTCAGCATTCCTGTGATTTTCTTCTATGCTATCTTTTAAGTTGCTATATGTTATGTACATTTTTAAATATTCTTAACCAGATAGAATGGTAGATTAAACAAATTTACCATATTCTTTCAAATTCTCTTAGGAAGCCTGTAAGGACAAGGAGAATCACTGGTCTATATTAGGCAATGTCCAAAGTCTAATGTCCAAATTATTTCTTAGAAAATATACCATTGGCAATCCTGTAAAACGTGTTCCCTTCAACTTATCCATTAATATATATTTGGAAATCACAGAGTTTACCAGTAACCTGTTTTCCATTTCCTTGTGTATAGCTTTGCATTTTGAGGGCTTTGGAAGTCCCAATATCCTGAACTTTTCTTTTATCTCCACAGAAGGAAGAATCCCGTTCAAAAATGAGGTGAATTAATGTTCGGGCACTCAGGAACCCTGGATAACTACATGAGGTGTTTAAAAACTTTCCTGACCATCTTGCCAAACAAATCTCTGCTCATGAGGCCTGAAAGGATGAGTGAGCCATGGCAGGACAGTGTCCTGTCCTGTAGGAACGGTGATTGCTGACCTGCTGAGCGTGAGCTGGGCCTGCCTGTTGTCTGCCAATACCATGAAGGAGGTGGTGTATTGGTCACCCAAGAAGGTGGCAGACTGGCTGCTGGAGAATGCTATGCCAGAATACTGT
>CAUYPK010070155.1:0-15346 GCA_963574355.1 Loris lydekkerianus
TTTTATTTTTGAAATTTACCAGTGGCTGCTGCATTTTCCACCTTGGCTTATACTTGAGTCACTAAGTTTTCCCAGTTTTTAGGGTAAAATTAAGGGGGTCGGCTTATACTCGGGTTGGCTTATACTCGAGTATATACGGTATGTTTAAATTAGTGGAATTAGCATTAGGGCTGGGAAAGGTTTGTAGGGACCTCACATAATATGCAATTAAGTGGGTATTTCTGGAAACGTCAGTCCAATTCTAAGTTCTCAATTATTTTTAATAATGGTTCAAAGATAGAACTCTTGATCAAACTTGTGGGTGCCAGAGTTGAAAAGAATAGTTAAAATATACTGGATTGGACAAAATCAAATTCCAAACAAATGTCAAAAATATTCAGAGATCAGCCAAATTTAATAAAAAGAAAAAGTTTTTAGTTCATATTCTTCTAAAAAAAATTTCAGTAGATTTAGGGGTACAAGAGGTTCTTTTGTCATGTGGATAAATTGCATTAGTGGTGAAACCTGGGCTTTTGATGTACCTGTCACCTAAATAGCATATCTTGCTCCTGATTATAAGACAAAATTTAATAGACATTATATAACTAGATTCAAAAATTCAAAAAAACCATCAAATTTTGTAAATAAGAGGGGTTTTACTTGATAACATGTTGGTGCCATGTCCCTCCTTTCAAAGTTGATGTGTTTTGAACTGTTTTAATAGCGGTACACTTACAGTATTAATTACATACAGTAATAGCTGCTGTAAAAAACAGGCTCCTAAATCTGAATGGTGTAAAATAGTTGAAAGTTAATTCTTGCTCACTAAACTGTTTAAGTTAGACAATGTTCCATGTTTTTCTTTTTTGTTGTTGAGACAGAGTCTTAGTATGTTGCCCTTGGTAGAGTGCTGTAGCAACACAGCTCACAGCAACGTCCAACTCTTGGGCTTAAGTGATTGTCTTGCCTCAAGCTCCCAAGTAGCTGGGACTATACACACCTTCCACAACACCCAGCTATTTTTTGTTGCAGTTGTCATTGTTGTTTAGCAGGCCCAGGCCGGGTTCTAACCTGCCAGCCTCAGTGTATGTGGGTGGCGTGAAACCACTGTGCTATGAGTGCTGAGCTGATGTTCTCTGTCTTACGTGTCATTTTCTTCAATGTAGGGAACCAGGGTCCTTCCATCTGGTGATCCTCTAAGCTTTGGCCTCACTGTCATTTACATCCAGCTTAAAGAAGAGGAAATAAAGAGTAAAAAGGGGACCAACCCCAGCTTCATGAAAACCTTAGACCAGAAGTACAACACATCATTTTCCCTACTTTCTACTGATGAAATTATATTGAGGAAGTAAAAATACACATGTAGGTGAGTTACTTGCCATCTGTTCCCCTGATAGCATCAGAATGGAGATGATGTTTGCATCTCTGGCCAGTCTGCTGCCCATGGATCCGTTATCAATTGAGGGCATCCCAGTTGAGGAGGAAAATTACCAAAGTGAAACACAGTCAGAAGTAACTGAGTAGACGACACAATGGAAAAATCTGAGAATGTTTGGTTTAGAACAGAGAAGACCCAGAAGTTACATGATGGCTGGAAATCAACTTGAATGTTGTTCCCCCAGGTCATATTTTTATATGTCTCCTTTCCCAGATTGTGTTCTATGCCTGGATAATCTTACATACTCTCAAGCTCATAATAACTCACTTAGATGCGGAGTTTATTTCTCCAAAACTAATCTTCCTCTGAGCTGTAGACTTGTGTCCAATTACTAACCAGTCATCTGAAATTATTTTGTAAAGTTCTGTTAAATTTAAGAAACCAAGTCTCAACTTATACTTCATTTCCAAATTGGGGCACCAACAATTAGCAAAACCAACAGTCACTCAGTGACACAAGTTAGAAGCCACGGAGTCATCTTTGAGCTGTCTCTCTCCTTGATCCTTTGCATCTAATTAGTTATCAGGGTCTAGCTCATTTTACTCCATAAATATCTCTTAAACACATCTATATTATTAAAGATTGAGTTCATGTTTTCCTGACTTTTAAACCTTGCTTTCTAAAGTAACTTCTTAAATGGTCTTGCCTGACCTACCCTAGTTTCTCCTGTTACCATGATGATGGAACAAAAAGGTAAATCAGATTTATTACTCCCTTTTTAAAACCACTTCAGAAGTTTTCAGTATAAGGCGCAAACCTCTTTATCTGATTCTTTCCTATGCTCTAAGCCCACTTCCTACAACTCTGCCCCCTCATATTGTTCATTCTGTATTCCTTGAATACACATCATGTAATATCTCATTTCTGTACTTTTGCTTACATTTTTGTCCTAGGGAATGACTTCTTTGGCTAGCTCCTATTTGTCCCTAAACATTCACTGAAGACGTCCTTTAACCACCTCAATCTGGGTTGCATCCCCTTTCTGTACATCTGAACGTCTTGAGCACACTCAGTGTACTGGTACACATTTGTCTCTGAAACCAGGACCAGTCCTCATCCATTCATTCATTCAATATCTAGTGCCCAGCAGAGCGCGTGGTAAACATTTAATAAAGGTCTGTTGACTTGAGCTCTCATGCGGAAGAGGGAACAGATTTGATGTCTGTTATCTCAAAATACAGAGCCAAAAAGCTACAGGATAGCAGATTTTGGCTTTCATGGGGTGATAATGCATAAAAATGGGTAGGTGACCTTGGAAAAAATGGATAGTTTTTCTCTCACTTATGACATTCAAGTAAAACCTGGACTAGGCACTTGACAAGGTCCCATGGTAGGATGTAAGGAGATGATGGAGGGGTAGATTTGACATTCTGTGGTATCCTAAGAAACTATAATATTACATAATTTTAGGACCCTTTCAATGTATTTATAAAGCATTTTATGTTTCAAGTATGTTATGGGCATAATCAATGATCTTGGAAGATAAGAGGACACAGACATAAGATTTGTAGGCATAAAATTTGGTGTGGATAAAATAATGTATATATTTCTTTTCTTTTTTTTTGCAGTTTTGGCCAGGGCTGGGTTTGAACCCACCACCTCCAGCATATGGGACCAGTGCCTCACTCCTTTGAGCCACAGGCACCACCCAAAATAATGTATATTTCAATGAGCTTTGGAAACATGGAAACTTTTTTTGTTGTTGTTTATTTTTGTTTTTGAGACAGAATCTTACTCTGTTGCCTAGGCTAGAGTACCACAGTCTTAGCCTAGCTCACTGAAACCTCAAACTCCTGGGTTCAGGGGATCCTCCTGCCTTAGCCTCTCAAGTGGCTGGGGCTATAGATGCCTGTCCCAAGCTCTTCTAATGGTTTTATATTAGCAGGGATGGGGTAGAGATGGGGTCTTGCTTTGATCAGGCTGGCCTTGTGCTCCTGAGCTCAAGGGATTCTCCTGCCTGGGCCTTCCAGAATGCTAAGATTGTAGGCCTGAACCACCACCGCGCCTGACTGAAACCTTTTTGAGTCTGACCTCCCTACCTCTCTACCTCTCTTTTTTGATGACTGTGATAGCTGGGACAAAAGGAGTTAAGACCCCTCCCTGAGATGCTTTAATGAGCAATTTTGATTCTGTTCTGTTCCCATCTTCACCCTAAATATGAATGTATTTAGTTTCTCAGAAAGGATTTAATATATGAGAAAATGACTAATCATTTGCAATTCCATGAATACGTTTCTTTGAGATCTCTGAGATTTCATGTTGATTCTTGCACTTAGTTAAAATAATTGGGCCGTGAATATTGTTATCCCAAATTGCAAATACTTTGGTCTGGCTTTCAGGGGCCAATATTTAGAAAGGGGACAGCATAAGTCAAATAAAATAAAGACTTTATTTCTTCCTCCCTTTATCTACCAGGGCAAATTTTGCCTTCAGAAGCTGACACTCAAAGAGAGGTGTACCTTTTCATTACGTAGCTTTTAAGACTGCTAGAAAACTTTATTCTACTAATGTACAGGAGGCTTGTTTTTCTATCAGGCTTTAAGAAACATTTATGTTATTTTTCTCACAGTGGAATGAACATGTGCTATAATACCTTCCTTGCATAAAAAGTAGTTTGGGTATTTTTCCACAAGTGAGCTCTTTGAAGGGAAGTATATTGCCCATTATTAAAGAAAGAATTGGGTGTAGTGGAAAGAGCATTGAATTCGGAATTAGATGCCTGTATTTTAACTCTAGGTTCTGGCTGTTACCCCTGGGGGCTCCATCCTTACCCACAAAATGAGGTTATTGGACAAAGCTTATATGCTCCCTACTGATAGTCTCTTTGTTCTGGGATTCTAGATGTTCTGAGTGCCTGCCACAGTGCTTGTTCATTGGATTTGACAAATTTAAATGAAGACAATGTTCTAGAGCTGGTGTTGACCCTCAGCTACATTTTGCACAAGGAACACTCCTCAGAAATAATGATGCGCTTACCTCGGATTCCCTTTCATGGAACCCCCTTCCCTCAATATAAGGACTGCTTATCAGTGATTGTTAAATGTAGGCATAGGATTCTGTTCATAACAATCATCTACAAATACCCCCCTTTTCACCAGTACCTTCCTACTTTAATTCATCCTACAAACTAACACAAATTTAATTTTCCTACTATTTCCTTTCATTCACCTGTAGATCTTATTCAATGAAGAGCTCCCTTTTCTGTATTTGCTGTTCAAGACCCCACACTTGGTCCCAGTCAGTCTTTCAGATTTATTACTGAACATATCACGTGCATAACACCTCTGCTCGAAGCCAACTGAGACCTTTGTTGCTGCTCCAGGGCCGAGGAGATAGGGTGCTGCTTTCACACCACTGTGCCTTTGTTCAGTTTTCCTTGTTCAGACTTTCCCTCTCTTATTCTTTTCTGTAACAGAAATTCCGATTTTTTATAGTCAGCTCAAATCCGTTCATTCCTACATCTGCCCTTTTTTCCTACAGCCTACCATGATAGGTCTCAATCCATAGCAGATACCAACTGATTAACCATTAACATTTATGGTCTGCCAGTATTAGGGTACATTTTTCTTATTTTCCTGCTTTAATTAAAACTTGCTTGGAAGCAACTATAGAGTCTAAACCATATTTGGATCCTTATTGCTTACTAGTCTGTATTACCCTATTATCTTGTTCAAACCACTAGGAAGGTATTGATTATATGATTTAATAATGATTTGTATTTCTGCCTTCATAGGTGGGCTCTGATTTTCTTGATTTAAACAACTTTGTAACATTTACTTTCATGGTACACAAATGCTAAGAGGCCTCTGATATTTTATATATATATATATACACATTTAAATATATATATTTAATATACATATATATATATATATATATATATTTTTTTTTTTGAGACAGAGTCTCAAGCTGTCACCCTGGATAGAGTGCTTTGCAATCACAGCTCACAGCAACCTCCAACTCTTGGGCTTTAAGCGATTCTCTTGCCTCAGCCTCCCAGAGTAGCTCAGACTACAGGTGCCTGCCACAATGCCTGGCTATATTTTGGTTGTAGTTGTCATTGTTGTTTGGTGGGCCAGGGCAGGATTCAAACCTGCCAGGTCTAGTGTATGTGGCTGCCACCCTAGCTGCTTGAGTTACAGGTGCTGAGTGGCCTAATTCTTGTTATTCCTTTTTTCTGTATCTAAATATGCTGCAACCATGATGAACAGTCCTGTTTTTGAGTGATGATTAATTTCATACATATTTTTTAAAGTTCTACAGTTTTAAAGATATTTGCTTTGCAAACGTACATTTAGTTCAAATTCTGCTGTATTCATATTTTTGTGTTATGGGACTATCTTTGTTCACTAATTTAAGACACTTTTTTGAAACCCCATTTATTTCAGGTACTTTCTTGGGGACTGGTGGTATAGTTGTGCTTTGGAGTTTATTTACTTATTTCTCCTTTACAAGGGGATAATAAACAAGTAAGCAAAAATATAATACAGCTTCCAACAGTGCTAGATTCTGAGTGCCTGCCACAGTGCTCAGGGGAGATTTCTCCATTTCAGAATCTACACTGACCATGTTTCTGCCAAATAGGCTCAGATATAAATATGCTATCTTTCAACTACAGGTTCCTAAACAGCCTCAAACATTTCTAAATGTAAATAAGATGATAAATACATTTTTGTTGTAGAAAACAAAACAAAACAAAACCAAAAACCTGTCTTTCTTTCTGCAGTGGCCAGCCTTGGTGCCTGGCATATGGTTGACGGTCAGTAAATGTTTGCTGAAAGAGTGAACATAGTCAGATTCAACTTTGGCAGAAAGAGCTGAGTCTGTAAGAAGTTGATAAATTCTACTACTTTATGATCAGTCTAAAACATAGAAGGTGATTGCCTCTGAAAATGGGATGCATCTTTTGTTCCTTGGCGTTTTTCCCGTTAGGAATGGAACTTGAGCAGATTAAATAAGACTCAATTTCGAATCCACAAATGACACCAAGCCTGAAATGATGCTGAGGTTGGAAGCGATTTAGTTCACTTGAATTTTATTTGGGGGATAATGTTTTCCTTCTGGAAAGAGAAATGCTAATAAAAAAAAAAAAAAAATCACCTCCTGACTACAACTCAGAAGTAATAGGAATCTGGCCAGAAATATGATCTTATGAAAACTCTCCAAGCAAAGCATCTTATACCCATGTCTACAGCTTTGAATTGACATTCTGATGTTTGCCTTTCTCTGGTTTCCAGAGATCAGAGTGGAGAAAGGCGCCGGGGTAACAAGCCAAATAGGTCTATTATGGGATGTCATGCTTACTGGGCATGAGTGCTGTCTCCTAAGACATTTATAGTGTTTATTACTCAGCCCAACTTTAATAATACATGGATAAGCCTGGGGCAATTTGTAAAGAATCCGAGAAGATTTTTTTTATGAATGTCTGCATTATAAAATTAGCGAGTCTCAGGATTGGACTGGACTGAAAAGATGATTTCATCAGAGGGCCTTCAGCTCTACTGGAGAAGAGCTGTTTTTAATATCCCTCACATTCTAAGTGGCTGTGAGTACTGGGAGGCTGTTTATAAGGGTAAGTTGGCAGATGGCCACTGTTAAGTTGTAAATTAAGATATGGGAAAAAATGGCAAATGCTGACTCTTCCTTTTCCCTTGGAGCGTAGAGAGGTGGGGCAGGGCAGAAGTGATCAGCCATGCTAAACTTTCTGGTATGAACCATGAAGAGGGATGGGAGCCAGTGATGTGAATCAACCAAGAAAAGTTTCCAAATCTTGTAAATCAGTGGTCAGTGCCTCTTAAACTTCAATGTTCATCAGATCACCTGGAAACCTTGGTAGAACTCAAGTTCTGAATCAAGAAGTCTGGAATGGGGCCCGAGAGTCTGTGTTTCTAACAAGCTTCTAGGCATTGCTGCTGACACATGAACCACATTTTGAGTCATGAGACTCTGGAGTCTACTATGCCGATGGGTCTGTTGGGAATCGAGCCCCATGTTAACCACCCCAAAAGGAGAAGAAATAAACTCTTAGTTGATAATATTGAAATATTTGCCAAATTAGTTGGCCCTGAATCAAGGCCAGCAGTTTGCTGAAGCTGTTGGTTTCAAGCAAGAGCTTAAAGAATTATCTTTCTATGGTCTGTTGGCCATTTCAGAACTTGGAAATGTAATGGTCAATTCATTAGAAAGAAACATCAGTCGTTGGTGATAGTTGTGGGCTAGTGTTTGTTTGTAGCCTTAATACAGGGGTTCTAGAATATTCATAAAATATTATATTTATCTCAAAAAGATATTTAAGTTATAGTAGAATTATAACACAGTTAAATCTCAATTGTAACCCCCCAAAATTACTACGGGTTTTCACCCAAAATAAAACAATGATTCTACACTTAAAAAAAAAAAAAAAGTTTACCAGATTATAGATGATCAGAATTGAAAACGGTTTTAAAGGTCATCCAGTGAATTGGTTTCAAGGGTGATTGGTAGGATTACACCTGCAGTGCATTTTACAAGGGTACATGTGAAACTTAGTAAATGTAGAATATAAATGTCTTAACACAATGACTAAGAAAATGCCAGGAAAGCTATGTTAGTCAGTGTGATGAAAATGTGTCAAACGGTCTATAAAACCAGTGTATGGTGCCCCATGATCAAATTAAGGTACACAGCTATGATTTAATAATAAAAAAATCATTTTTAAAATTAAAAGTATTCGAGGAACCTCAGTATATAAAAAAGATCAAAACTTTGATTAAATCTGGAACTTATTGCCGGGAGCCGGCTCATCCTTCCATTACTGCCCTCAAAGATTCCTAAGTCATTTCCTTAGAACCCTAGGACTGAGTAATACTGCTGGAAAAGTACTGACCATATTTGTTGTATTAGGAAATAAAAGAATGGAAGCCACATCCAAATATCCTGATTGCTAGTCTGGTGTTTCTGTCAGTATGTCAAGGCATTGTAACTTATTTATTAGCATAGTATGAAAGCTAACTCTCCTTGATATGGGTCCCCCTCTGGCCACCTGGGGTCTGGTTACTCTTCGTCACAATACCTGGTGCTTGCTACATCCTTTGTTCCCAGACATAAGTATATGGACTTGGGAAAATCACTTAATGTTTCTGGGCCTCAGGTTCCTGATGTGTATAGTGGAGACATTTATAACCTTTCGTAAGTATATAACCATCCTAGATTACCCAGAGCCTCCTAAGAGCTCAATAAACATCCACAGACTATAAATTAAATGAGGGAAGAGACTGTCTTATTCACCATCATAACCCACACGAATGCCTTGCAAGGTGGCTGTCATGATGAGCAAATATGCAATAAATATTTGTAAAATAAATGAAGAAAGATGATGATAATATCATAGACAGGAAGCCATTTAAAAAAAACCTTGCAGGTGTTATCAAAATTTAAGAGATAATTAGGATTATCGTCACAATCAGAAAAGCTATAAATTATCCATGGTGCTCTGCTGGGTGTTGACAGAGGAGAACCCATGCTGTTTCTGTCCCTGACGTCTGCTGACAACCTAGGGCAAACAACAATGATGAGAACATATAGGGCTTAGTTAAGAGTAGAACGCAAACTTAATCCTGTCAAAAGACATTAGAAAGGAGGATTTCTACATCACGTGCAGATGTGGGCAATGCATTTTAGATTGAGAGACTAGGGCATGTATTTTTTGGGTGGGAAATAAAGAAAGCAGTTACAATCTTTTTCAAGATCATCAAGTCAAAAAGATTTTGTGAGCTTTCCTCTGAGAAACTGGAGAAGCTATTTTGAAAGTGATGGAATTCTCAGAATTTTGCTGCTTTCAACTTTTTTGGTAACAAGTTATAACATTTGTCTGAGTGGAAGTCAAACTATCATCTAGCTCACCTCTGGTCAAAGGCAAGTGCAAATTCTCCTTCTCGTCCCCAGCACATTCTTCTTAGTAGGGACCGAGCTAGCTGGACATGATGCATAGGTGAATTGGCCAAGGCTGGACTCTGAAACGAAGCATGCACATTTTAAGCAACTGCATCCCAATTCATTTCTCTATTTTTCTTATTTGCAAAGTCTTGGCTGGGAATATCTGCTGGTTCTGCTGGAGAAAAGAGACTTCCTGAGACATGATGTAATTTCTGCAAAGGGGAAACATGTTAAGTCCTGCAGTACAAACAAAGTTGAGTCTACTGCCCATCTAAGGCAGCATAACCCAGCAGTCTCTGGAGCACAGGGCTCGGGGAATGGCAAGGGAAGAGGCAGTCTCTAAAGCTTTTTAAATATAGAGACTCCATCAAGTTTAGGAGAGTCTGGAAGAAAAGCTCTTCTGTTTTCACTTATAACAATCTTCTTCCTCGGAATACAACATATCACACATGTGCTCCTTTTTTACCCCAGAGACAGAAGGTGCTTATGGTGTTTGTGTAAAGAAAAATTTCTGCAAATCCACATTGAAAAATTCAGCAAAATGAGTGCATGTTTTATCAGCAGTATCATTTTTTTAGTGAACTTCTCATAATGTTACGTAGCTATCACAGAGCCATGGCCTATATTGGTATTAATACAAGGGCTTGAAGAAGACCTGGTGTTTTATTTTCTCTAAACACTTAAAAATTAGAGAAAGATTCTTAAGTGCCACAAACTGAGAAGTCAGGGTTTGATTAGGAAGCAGGAGATTGGCTAAGATGGTCTAAATCAATCATCTGTCTATCTATCATCTAGATAGTAAGTATCAATTAGCTGTGTAGTACTGTACTAGGTGTTGTGATAATTACTAAGGTGAGAGTAACTCTGTTCTCTTCTTGAGATATTATTCTAGTAGGTGAGATGACAGAAATGTTATTACAAGAAAAGGCATAAGACCCCTACCCAGAAGTGGGGTCAGCTCAGAGCTTGCAACAATGCTGCTCTCAGGAAAGGGACTCATATGCATATTATGAGTCATTTAATATGACTCATATACATATTCAAGTTTGAAAAATACTGGTATAAATAATATATTATGAGAACATAAAAGAGGAAGAGATTACTTACGGTAGGATGACAATGGAAGACTCAAAGAGAAGTGGGGACTGAGGTAGGCCTTGAACATGTTAACTAAAAAGACCCGGAAGTAGTCTGGAAAACAGGAAGTAATCCAGGAGGCAAAACGCATCATGAGGAAAGTGGGAGATGAATTTGAAAGCTCCTTTAGGGCACATTACCACTCCAGATAGAAGTTTGGGATTTTGTAGTATAAATATAAAAACATGATCATTTCATGTTTAAATAGTAATAAAAATAATAGAAATAATATTACTACTAATATGTAGCATAATTTTTATATTCAGAATTTTTATAATATATATAATTGCATTAGGTCCTTAAAGAAAACTTGTGTGATAAAAATTATTATACTCATCGAGAGTCAGATTAGTAAAGAGGTAAAGAAAGGCGCTTATTTTAGTATTTTTGAAGACGTAGTTTCATTGTTTTTTGACTTGCACTGTTTCTGGTAAGAAGTCTATAAAGTTTGTGTTTTGTCCCTTTAAATAATGTATTTTTTTTCTGTGTATGCATCTAAACTTTTCTATTTCGCTGGAAATTTGAATCTGATGCAAAAATCATACTTCTTAAAAATCAAATAGGGGAAAGTCTCAGCCTGTATTTCTTCAAATATTTTTTCTTTCCTCTTCTGTCCTTCTAAGATTTGAATCACACACATATTTGCTTGAAGTTGTTCCACAGAACACCAAGGCTCCATTCACTTTAGCTAAGTTTCTTTTTTCTCTGTTATGCAAGTTTGCATAGTTTTTTATTATTGTGTTTTCCAGTTTACTGATCTTTTCTTTTAATATGCTGTAATTTAGTAAATTTTTCTTGTCAGATAGTATAGTTTTCATTTCTAGAAGATCCATCTGATTCTTTCATTTTCACATCTGTCATTTCTTTTTACATTTTATTTATTTATTTTTTTAAATTGAGGGTTAACATACTGTGGCTTGCGAGTCAAATCTGGTTGTATGACCTGTGAGTTTTTACTTATGCAAGATTTTAAATAAATAAATAAAATGTGTAACAGAGACTATATGGGACCTTCCAAATCTAAAATATTTCCTATCTGAACTTTCACAGAAAATGTTTGCCAGTACCTGCTTTAAATTTCTAGCTTAAAACATATAATTATATAATAGCTATTTTAAAGTCCTTGTTTGCTAATTTTATCTCCGTGATTTCCAAGTCTGTTTCATTTGACTCATATTTTCCTACTTATTTGCTGCTACTTTATAAGTCTAATAATTATTGATTAGGTATTAGTCATCATGAATATTATATTGTCAAATGCTTTTATATTGTGGTCTTTCTTTAAAAATCTCTAGGTTTTCTTTGGCAGGCTGATAAATTACTTATAGATAAGCTTGATACCTCTGAGGCTTTAATTTTTTGGTGCTGGTTCAGCCATGCTACCAGGGTGTGACTTTTCTGGTGTCTTTGCTCAATGACCTTCAGATTCAACAAAGTTTCTCTATCCTGGTTGACAGGTACTACAATATCTTCTAGGCTCTTGGAATGATTTGTCTTATAACTCCTAGATATGAGTCAATTTTTGTCCTGCCTTGTGGAGTTTCAGTTTACACATACACATGTTTGTAATTAGCCAAAAGCTTGAAGGAACTCTTAGCGATTTCTGGATATCTTTCTTTGCATACTTTCCTCCTTTCCCATTCTTGGTCTCACACGTTTCTTCTTTCTTATTGTGCCTGAACTCATATTTCTGACTCTTCTACCCCATAAACCCTGGGCTTGTTTTGGGGGTTCCTGCCCCTATGTGGCTGTCTGGACATTGCCTCAAAGGGAAACATGAGGGAGACATTACATGGCTGACTCTGCTACTTCCTTTCTTCCATGGGTGTGTTTTCTTTGTCAACCCTGTATATTAGCATGACCAGAAGAAATAAGTGAGCATACTTGTAAAATAAAATCAATAGATGTCCACACTACTTTTTATTTGCCTATTGAATTATAGACAAGATTTCTCTCATTGTCCATGTTAAAAAAACAACAGATGGAGATTGTGCACAGATAGGTCTGTCGTCTGCACCTTTTTCATATTGTGATAGCTGTGGACGCCATGTAGTCAAGGGGCAAGATTACATTTTTACAAGGGTTCTGTGAATACTGTGGTTGGGTAATTGGGGCATTCCATAAATACTTTCTCCTCCTACTCCTTCAAGTTATAGAGCTCATATTGGTTTGTAAGAGGTGACTGTTAAATTTTCAGGAATTTTACGTTGTCATTCTTAAAAATTAAGTTAAGTAAACTTAAAATTTAATTATGTTAAATCAAAAAAATAATGTATGCTCATCACTTATCCAGTCCTAATTATTTGACTACATATGTCTTGGTGATTATTCATGTCTATTGCATCCATATAATGGTGCACTGTAGATCATCTCTTCCAGACTACATTCAGAGACATCACTTTGGGTGCTTAAAATTAATCATCAGGGCAGAAGGCAACACAGTGGATCCCATGGAGGTTGGGCATACAGTGAGCTGTGTGGTAGCTGAGGCACTCAGGGCTAAGGCATAGCACCATTTCCAGCAAGCAGCAGGAAAACTTCTCCCTTCTGTAGACCTACTATGGGCAGCTCCATTTACTCCGATTGCCTATAGGACCAGCTACAAAAATGGCTCAGTTTCCAGCAGTTAGGCTTACTCAGCAAGCACATGCAGGGCTATGTGGAGCCCTGAAGATATGGTCTCTCCTAACAGCTTTGGATAAAAGACTTTGGCAAAATCAATGAATAAAATTAGACCAGGAAATAACTGGCTACGTGAGCTTTATGATAAACAGTATCATATATCTTATTATCTTTTATAAATTGTCTGCTATATATTCCTTTATCAGTAACAGTTTGATAAACATATAAATATCTACATGTATTTATATATGCATATTTTTTCTTTTTGAGAGCTGGTAAACATTTACTCACACACCACTGGAGCTGCCTTCCATGTCAGTTATAGAATTCCTGTTTATACGATAACCTGGACCTGGACATGAGGGTGCAGGAAGAAAAGGGGAGAAGGGAATTTCTCAGTGGGTTCTGGATTACAAGCCTTGGAGAATTTAGGGAAAACATGGTTTTTGGAAGTGAGGCAGGGACCTAATAGTAGGAATATAAGCCCCTTTAGGCTTAATCTAAAGATGTATTTTTTTTACTTTGATACCCCTAAACAGATGGGGGAGCCTCTCTGAAATATTAATGTGGATATCATTCTGAAAGCCTGAGTTGCCTGCAGTTCTGGGGGAAGAGCAGGGAATTGGAAAAAAGAAAGAAGAGTCTCCCTTGATTTCTCCCCCCTTCTCTTCATACTAAATATCTAATTTACTTGTTAAAGCCAACTGCACATTGTTTATCCAGACTGTCTATTTTTTAGTCCTAATTGATACTAATTAAAATCAAAATAAAATTACGGCTGCAAAACTTGGCTGAGGTTTTGATCTGCTGCCAGCATGCCCACCACCAATAAGAGTTACTATATAAACACTCTCATTTTGAAACTCCAGGTATTTTCATAGCCAATGCATGCAATAAAGAAAAAGAAAAAATGGTACCCCTATTCTAAAATTTCTTTCCAGCTTCTATTCTGGGACATAACAAAACAAGAGCATAATTAATTCTTTATTGAGACTGAGGCTTTTTCATAATCAAAAAGTGAACCTGGTAACATGTGAATAAATACTGATATGGGCTTAGAATGGTTAAGTTAATTGTTTAGCATTTGGGGCTAATGAAGCTAAACTGCTGGATTCTGTTCCCTTATATGCTGGTTATCTTTATGTGGGAGAAAAACTCTGAACACAATTAGAAATGCAATACAATTGGTAAAGCCATCTTGCAGGTGCAATAATTGGCTGCTGGGGGCTGGACAAGAGTGTGTGACTAGATCAAAAAAGATCAGTCACTACTACTCCTGGAAAATGAATCAAAAGTACATTTTTTTGAGACAGATTAAAGATGGCGGCTGATTAACAGCTTTCTGCAACAGGGAACAGTGAGTCTGGGGAGATAAGACTCCAGGCATCTCTGGCTGGTGGGATCTTCCTATAATCATCCCTTTCAGGATACAGGGAGTCAGCAAGGGATTTATGGACCCCAAGAGGAGGACAAAAACAGTGGAAAACTGGCAAGTGGTTGTGTGTGTTCGATTGACCTAATCCCACTGGCAACCATAAGTACAAGCACAGTGAGACTGCAAATTGGAAAAGCCTTGCCTGTGAACTGTTTCGGTGTTTTTGGACTTGGCACTCATTTGAACTGTCTTGGGGACAGCTTGAGCAGGAGTGCGAAGAACTTTGGGCATTGTCTGGGGCCCCAGACTGAGCCACTGAGCTGGGCCACAGGGAGCTGAGGCTGGCAAGCTCCGCCCTCAGGGTTGCAGAGCAAGGATCGGGTGGGACCTAGTAACCTAGTGACTGAGCAGCCTAAAGGCGGGGACTGAGCTGCCTCACAGTCTTAACCCCTAGGGGCAGAGTGAGATGGTTTTGGCACACTGGAGCCTCGGGCTGTTGCCCTGGGTAGAGTGGCGTGGTGTCACAGCTCATAGCAACCTCAAACTCCTGGTCTTGGTGCCACCCAGACCTCCATAAGAGCTGTGCCCATGAACCCTGACCTACGACCCACACCCACTGGGCCTCTACTTGCCCTAACCAGGAACTGTGGGAGCCGTGCAACCCTGTGTCCTCGCTCCTGTGTCCTCCCAGCCTCCACACTGGCTCCCTCATCTGGCCAGGGACTCTGGTAGCTGCGTGCCCTCTAGAGACCTCCCTGCCTCTGTGTAGAGCCCTTCTCCTGGCCAGACACTGCTGAAGCCTTGGGCTCTCTGTGCCAAAGTCACTGGGCACCAGGCACTCCCAAAACCGTGCGCACCACCTCCCGCCCAGTTGCTGGATC
>CAUYPK010070157.1:0-33235 GCA_963574355.1 Loris lydekkerianus
TGGGGTTGTTACGTGGGGCACTCGAAGTAGGCCACCCCCACACTAACCCCGCGGGGGGGGGAAAAAACCCCCCCCCGCAAAAAAAATCAAAAAAAAAAAAAAAAAAAAAAAAAAAACAAAAGAAATTTTCATAGGATTATATAAATAGAACATGGAGGTCTTAGAACATGAAATTTGGTCACCTGATTCACAGCCCCATCCTGTGCTTCTCTTCCAGAAAAGCCTTTTACCAATAGTATTTCCTGAGCCATCCTCCCCAGAACTAGTAGAGAGAGGCAATAAATGCCCTTATAAGGAAGATTTGCTTCTGGCAAGTTCTTCTTTTTTCTTACCTTTTCTGGCTTTCCTTGTAGTCTTTTTTTTTCTTTTGCAGTTTTTTGGTCGGGGCCGGGTTTGAAGCCACCACCTCCAGTATATGGGGCCAGTGCCTTATTCCTTTGAGCCACAGGTGCCACCCATTTCCTTGTAGTCTTAACTTGTATCATTTCTTGACTCTTCAAAAGATGCTGGTGGTGGGGTCAGTGCCTATGGCTCAGTAAGTAGGGCGCCAACCCCATATACCGAAGGTGGTGGGTTCGAACCCAGCCCTGACCAAACTGCAACAACCAAAAAAAAAAAAAAAAAAAAAAGACACTGGTGGTAACCACAAAACACCACAACCTTTGATTTCAAATTTTCTTTTCTTTTTGAGACAGAGTCTCACTTTGTTGCCCTTAGTAGAGTCATAAGCTCACAGTAACCTCAAACTCTTAGGTTCAAGCAATTCTCTTACCTCAGCCTCCGGAGTAGCTGGGTACAGGTGTCCCTCACAATGCCCGGCTATTTTTAGAGACAGGATCTTGTTCTTGCTCAGGCTGATCTCAAACCTGTGAGCTTGGGCAATCCACCCGCCTCGGCCTCCCACAGTGCTAAGATTACAGGTGTGAACCACTGTGCCTGGCCCCTGATTTCAAATTTTCACCACGTATTTATTTTCATACTTGGACATGGATGGTACTGATGGTACTAAAGAGTGACTTCAGACAGCTCTAGCTTCCCTACCCACCACACCATTCTAAATAAACACACAATTTACATAAAAACAGAGCTAGAGGCCGGCACCCATGGCTCAAAAAGGTAGGGCACTGGCCCCATATACCAGAGGTGGCGGGTTCAAACCCAGTCCTGGCCAAAAACTGCAAAAAAAAAGAAACCCAAAAAACAGTGCTAGACAAATATAGCTTCATAACAATTTCCTGAATTTCAGAACTCCCAAGATTCACAGCTCCAAGGGGTGTCATTACGTGAAATATGTAAGCGATGTCCCCTGGAATTGTAAAAGACGATAGACCTGTTTAAACACCTTCCAAGAGACTGAGCCTCCTAAGAACTCTCATTGCAGAAATTCGGGAGCTGCTTTCATGAGTGGTAAGGGAGCAGGACTTTCCAGGATCTGGCCGATACCAGCATTAAGGTGTCAAGTCCACATAGATCACTAAAGTAAAGGGAAATGGGACAGGACCATAGATTGAGACAGGTAAAGTCCAGAGTCCAAGAGGACAGAGAATCATTCAGCAAACACAGCACTGTTAGGCAGGGCCTAACCTTGATCCTGGACAGAGACTTTCTGGACTTTGGTCTTGCATGGAAGGGAGAGGAGCTCTGACTCTTCTCATGTTGATTTGAGCCACAAGCAAGTAATAGGCTTGCAAATAACAACCAGAGATGCTAAGAGAACTTATTATGAGAATGGTCAAAAGTTTCATGATTGGGCGGGGCCTGTGGCTCAAGGAGTAGGGCGCTAGCCCCATATACTGCAGGTGGCAGGTTCAAACCCAGCCCCAGCCAGAAACTGCTTAAAAAAAAAAAAAAAAAAAAAAAAAAATGTAGGAGGCGCCTGTGGCTCAAAGGAGTAGGGCCCTGGCCCCATATGCCAGAGGTGGTGGGTTCAAACCCAGTCCTGTCCAAAAACTGCAAAAAAAAAAAAAAAAAAAAAGTAAAAAATTTCATGATTGGCTCAGCACCTGTGGCTCAGCAGCTAAGGTGCCAGTCACATACACCTAAGCTCAAATACAGCCTAGGCCCGCCAGACAATAATAATGGCTGCAACCAAAAACTAGCTGGGCCTTGTGGCGGGCACCTACAGTCCCAGCCACTTGGGAGGTGGAGGTAGGAGACTCGCTTGAGCCCAGGAGTTGGAGTTGCTGTGAGCTATGATGCAACAGCACTCTACCCAGGGTGACAGCTTGAGGCTCTGTCTCAAAAAAAAAAAAAAATTTTTTTTTCATGATTGTTGTCACCTGTGGCTCAAAAGACTAGGGCGCCAGCCCTATATACTGGAAGTGGCGGGTTCAAACCCAGCCCTTGCCAAAAACTGCGAAAAAAAAAAAAAAAAAAAGTTCCATTATTGACCTGTTGAAGACTTCAATAAAAGTTGCTGTTGTTTCAAGTGGATTCAACTTTTGATCCGGAACCTTAAGTTTTTACTTTCCTGTATTAGATTGTAAAACCCAAAAGAATGTGGACATCTGCTAATCTAAAAGAGGATTAATTTGGCTCCACTGTCATGAATTACATTGTTTGCCAAATTTGCTGAATTTATCAACTCTGGTCACAAACTAGAAAATTATTATGATTATGATTATTATTATTAAGACACAGAATCTTATTCTGTTGCCCAGGCTACATGCCATGGTGTTAGCCTAGTTTACAGCAACCTCAAATTCCTGGGTTTAAAAGATGCTTACCGAGTGGTGCCTGTGGCTCAAAGGAGTAGGGCTCTGGCCCCACATGCCGGAGATGGCGGGTTCAAACCCAGCCCCGGCCAAAAACTCCAAAATAAATAAATAAATAAATAAAATAAAAGATGCTTACCTTAGTCTCCTGAATAGTGGAGTCTATAGGTGCTCACCACAATGCTCTTTTTGCACATAATTCTAATTTTTGTATTTTTAGTAGAGAGGGGGGTCTCTCTCTTGCTCAGGGTGGTCTCAGACTCCTGAGTTAAAATAATCTGCCCGCCTCAGCCTCCCAGAGTGCTAGGATTATAGGGCATAAGCCACTGCGACTGGCCACAAACTAAAAAATTAAACAATCCTCTGTTCTGGTGGGCCAAATCATGATTTGGTTGTGTGTAGGAGATTGAGCAAGGCCTATGAAGGCTACAGGTCCCAAATTCCGACTCTGAGTCTTCATTTCTAGACTGAAAGAGACGTTTATCTTCAACATTTATCTTCCTCAGAAAACAAATGGTCAGGCATGACTCTTTGGGGGATCCACCCCACATTCTGCAGATGAATCCCAATTCTGTTTTTCTGTTCAGCAGGAGGCCCAGGACTCCTCTTTGGACAGGCCTTAAACTTGGGCTACCTTAAACTACTGAGGCATTGAATATGGAGAAAGTTGGAAGCTCTGTATATCTGCTACCCTTTACCTTCCCTGACACTACTCTGTCCTCGCTCTTTAAATTAAAGGGAGTATAGACTCCTTAACAGCTTAACTGGATATTTGCCCGTACCTGTTGTTAGGAATAGGAGGGAGGCTCGGTGCTTGTAGCTCAAGCGGCTAAGGTGCCAGCCACATACACCAGAGCTGGCGGGTTCGAATCCAGCTCGGGCCTGCCAAACAAGGACAACTACAACCAAAAAATAGCTGGGCACTGAGCCAGGTGCCTGCAGTCCCAGCTACTTGGGAGGCTAAGGCAAGAGAATCGCTTAAATCCAGGAGTTGGAGGTTGCTGTTAGCTGTGATGCCACAGCACTCTACCCAGGTTGACAGCTTGAGACTCTGTCTCAAAAACAAAAAACAAAAACAAACAAACAAAAAAAAAAAAAAAAAAAAAACAGGAGGGGCGCCCATAGCACAGTGGTTACGGTACCAGCCACATGTACTGAGGCTGATGGGTTGGAGCCCAGCCTGGGCCAGCTAAACAACAATGACAACTGCAACAAGAAAATAGCCGGGCATGGCGGCACCTGTGGCTCAGAGGAATAGGGCACCAGCCCCATATACCGGAGGTGGTTCATACCTGGCCCTGACCAAAAAAAAAAAAAAGAAAGAAAGAAAATAGCCAGACATTGTGATGGGCACCTGTAGTCCTAGCTACTTGAGAAGTTGAGTCAAAAGAATCACTTAAGCTCAAGAGTTTGAGGTTGCTGTGAGCTATGATGTCACAGCACTCTACCAAGGGCAACATAGTGAGACTCTGCCTCAAAAAGAAAAAAGGAACAACAGGAGGGGCTGTTGCAGCAACCCCAGGGAATTCAGGGATGCCTCCACTCCTTCCAAAACTCTGTATTAAGGCATATTTTACAAAAAGACATTGTAACCCAATGTTCTTCACATTATATCCTGCCATGTGGTCTCTGCTCCAAGGCCTTGATCTTTCCTTTTGATGAAATAAATCTGTATTACTTTGTCAACAGACAGCAAGTACAAAACAGATACTACGTGAAAGATTTGGTGTGAATATTCTCCACCACTAGCCAGGGAATTGATATAACTAGGACTGTAAGAGACAAGAAAAGTTATATAATACTAATGACTACCATTTATGATTTACTATGTGCCAGGCACTTTGCTATACACAGCACATACATTTTGTGTTTCATTTAATATAACAACTCTTTGTGATATTATCATCTCCATTTGACAAATGAGAAAACTTAACAGTTTCAATAAAACGTTCGAGTTGGCCAGGCTTGGTGGCTCACGCCTGTAATCCCAGAACTTGGGAGGCCCAGGTGGGTGGATTGCCTGAGCTCACAGGTTTGAGACCAGCCTGAGCCAGAGCGAGATCCTGTCTCTAAAAAGAAAAATGGCTGGGCATTGTGGTAGGCACCTGTAGTCCCAGTTACTTGGAAGACTGAGGCAAGAGGATCATTTGAACCCAAGCATTTGAGTTGTGTGAGCAAAGAGCACTCTACCAAGGGTGACCAAGTAAGCCTCTGTCTCAAAAAAAATAATTAATTAATTAAATGTTCACGTTTACATAGCTGGTATGTCAGAGTCATTGAACTGTTAGGTGTTCACTGAACTGTTTTATTTTCCCACTAAACACACAGAAAGGTTACATTTCCCAGACCTCCATCTGTAGAAATGGGACCATGTGATTCAATTCTTATTCATAGAACATAGACATAATATACCCTATTCCTAGATTTAAAACATTCAACCCTAAGTTACACTCAAACTCTTCGCTTTCTTTCTTTCTTTCTTTCTTTCTTTCTTTCTTTCTTTCTTTCTTTCTTTCTTTCTTTTTCTTTCTTCCTTTCTTCCATTCTTCCTTTCTTCCTTTCTTTCTTTTTTGAGACAGAGTCTCACTGTGTTTCCCTCCTTTTTTTTTTTTTTTTTGAGACAGAGTCTCACTGTGTTTCCCCCCTTAGAGTGCTCTGACATCACCCTGGAGCTCACAGCAACCTCAAACTCTTGGGTTTAAGCGATTCTCTTGCCTCAGCCTGCTAAAGAGCTGAGATTACAGGCACCGGCCACAACACCCAGCTATTTTTTGTTGCAGTTGCCATTGTTTTTTAACTGGCCCAGGCCAGGTTTGAACCCACCAGCCTCAGTGCATGTGGCTGGCACTGTAACCACTGTGCTATAGCGCTGAACCCACTTTCTCTTTCTTTTTTTTTTCCACTTTCTCTTTCTTATTTGTACAGCTGAAAACAAAGGACCCACACCACCCACTCCTACCAAGGACAGAGCTTAGATCCCTAAGTCACTGCTCAGGGGAGACCTACTCAAGATTGCTGACTGGCTACTTTACACTGTAATGGAAAGAACAAATAAACCTGTGTTCCATTATGTTTCTGACAGTTCAGAGTTAATGTCACTACTGCATAACTGTGCTTATCCTAAATACTGTATTTTGCTGTGTATAATGCACACTTTTTGCCCAAATTTTTGAGGGAAAGATAAGGATGAACATTATACTAATTCGATATCTAGAATAAATGTTTTAAATTATTTTATGCTAATGCCTTACAACTCATAGAAAGCAATAATGATATCCATATGCAAAATAATACCCTGGAATATGACAATTGGTTTTGTTGAACTTATGATGAACTTTTTTTGTTTTTTTCTTTTTAAGACTGAGTCTCACTCTGTCATCATCCTGGGTAGAATGCAGTGGCATCAGCACTCACAGCAACCTCAAGCTCTTGGGCTCAAGAGGCCCTCTTGTGGCCAGCTCACACCTGTAATCCTAGCATTCTGGGAGACCAAGGTAGGTGGATTGCTTGAGCTGACAAGTTCGAGACCAGTCTGAGCAAAAATGAGACCCCTGTTTCTACTAAAAAAATAGAAAATCTGAGTCAAGAGGATTGCTTGCACCCAAGAGTTTGAGGTTGCTGTGAGCTATGATACCATAGCACTCAAGCCAGGGCAACAGCCTGAGACTCTGTCTGAGAAAAAAAACAAAACAGAAATCCTCTTGCTTTAGCCTCCCAAGTAGCTGGAACTACAGGCGCCTGCCACAACACACAGCTCGTTTTTCTATTTTTAGTAGAGATGGGGTCTCACTCTTGCGGAAACTGGTCTCAAATTCTCAGCTCAAGTAGTTCACTGGCCTAAGCCTCCTAAAGGGTGAGGATTAAAGGTGTTAGCCACCTCACTCAGCAGGTTGTTCCTTTTTATTGTTGAATAGCATTCCACTGTATGGATCTATTCAACCATTCTTCTTCGATGACCACTTAGGTGGCTTCCAGTTTGAGGTTATTATGAAAAAAGCTTCTTTGAACACTCTGGTACAAGGTTTTTTTTGTTGTTGTTGTTTGTTTGTTTTTAATTATTTCTAAGAAACAGAGTCTCACTTTGTTGCTCTCAGTAGAGTGCTATGGCATCACAGCTCACAGCAACCTCCAGCTCCTGGGCTTAGGCAATTGTCTTGCCTCAGCCTCCTGAGTAGCTGGGACTTACAGGCGCCTGCCACAACGCCCAGCTATTTTTTGTTGCAATTTGGCCGGGGCCAGGTTTGAACCCACAACCCTCGGTATATGGGGCCGGCACCCTACTCACTGAGCCCCAGGTGCTGCCCGGTGTTTTTTTTTTTTTTTTTTTTTGAGACAGAGTCTCAAGCTGTCGCCCTGAGTAGAGTACTGTGACATCACAGCTTACAGCAACCTCAAACTCTTGGGCTTAAGCAATTTGCTTGCCTAAGCCGCCAAAGTAGCTGGGATTACAGGCACCCGCCACAACGCCCAGCTATTTTCTGATTGTAGTTGTCATTGTTATTTGGCAGGCCTGGGCTGGATTTGAACCTGTCAGCTCCGGTGTACATGGCTGGTGCCCTAGCTACTGAGCTACAGGCACCAAGCCAGTTACAAGTTTTTGTGCAGACGTGTTTTCATTTCTGTTGGATAATTGCTTAGGAGTGAAAATCTTGGGTCATAGGGTAGTTTTGTGTTTAACTGCTATGAAAGAAACTGCCAAAAATTTTTCCAAAGTAGTACAAACTTTTCATTCCTGACAGAAATATGTAAGAGTTCCAGTTATTCCAATTTTTTTTCTTTTTTTGTGACAATCTCACTTTGTCACCCCCGTGGCATCACAGGTCACAGCAACCTCAAACTCTTGGGCTTAAGTGACTCTCTTGCCTCAGCCTCCTAAGTAGCTGGGACTACAGACGCCTGCCACAATGCCCAGCTATTGTTAGAGATGGGGATCTCCCTCTTCCTCAGGCTGGTCTCAAATCTGTGAGCTCAGGCAATCCACCTGCCTTGGCCTCCCAGAGTGCTAGGATTACAGGCATGAGCCACCCGGCCTCAAATTTTTTTTTTTTTTTCTTTTTTGAAACAGAGTCTCATTCAGTTACCCAGGCTAGAGTCCAGTGGCAGGATCATAATTCACTACTGCCTTAAATTCCTAAGCTCAAGTGATCATTCTACCTTGGCCTGGAAGTAGCCAGAACTATGGTTTCACACTCTCATGCCTGGCTAGCTTTTAAAAAGATATTTTTAGACTCACTATGTTTCCCAGGCTGGTCTTGAACTCCTGGCCCCAAGTGATCCTTACTGTTTAGCCTCAAAAAATGCTGGGATTATAAGCATGATCTACCATGCCTGGCCAGTTGCTTCATCTTTACCAACCTTTACAATTTTAGTATTTTCATTTTTAAAATTTTAGCTATTATAGTGGATTTGTGATGGTATCTCATTGTCATTTTAATTTGCATTTCTATCATAAGTAATAATCGTGAGCACTTTTCTTTTTTGAGACAGAGTCTTTTTTTTAGAGACAGAGTCTCACTTTATCACCCTCAGTAGAGTGCTGTGACATCACAGCTCACAGCAACCTCAAAGTCTTGGGCTTAAGTGATTCTCTTACCTCAGCCTTCCAAGTAGCTGGAACTACAGGTGCTCACCAGAATGCCCGGCTATTTTTTGCTGCAGTTTGGCTGGGGCCGGGTTCAAACCCGCCACCCTCGGTATATAGGGCCGGCACCCTACCCACTGAGCCATAGGCGCTGCCCTGAAACAGGGTCTTAAGCTGTTGCCCTGGGTAGAGTGTCATGGTGTCATAGCTCACAGCAACCTCCAACTCAAGCTGAGGCGACCCTCTTGTCTCAGTTTTTTCATATTTTATTTATTTAGTAAGTTTTTCCATATTTTTTTTCTTTTTTTAAAGTAGTAATTACTGAGCAAGTTTTTTTATTTACTTATTTATTTTTTGCCCGAGGCTGGGTTTGAACCTGCCACCTCCAGCATATGGGGCCAGTGCCCTACCCCCTTGAGCCACAGGCACCGCCCAAGTTTTTCTATATTTTAGTAGAGATGGGGTTTTGCTCTGGCTCAGGCTGGTCTTGAACTCCTGAGCTCAGGCAATCCACCAGCCTTCGCCTCCCAGAGTGCTAGGATTCCCCAAGTGCTTGGCCTATTGCATATTTTCTTTTCTTCTCTTTCCTTTCCTTTTTTTTTTTTTTTTTTGAGACAGAGTCTAATTATGTTGCCGTGGTGTGACAGCTCACAGCAACCTCAAACTCCTGGGCTCAAGTGATTCTCTTGCCTTAGCAGACTACAGGCACCTGCCAGAAGGCCCAGCTATTTTTAAAGATGGGGTCTTTTTTTTTTTTTTTTTTTTTTAATAGAGACAGAGTCTCACTTTATGGCCCTTTGATAGAGTGCTATGGCGTCACAGCTCATAGCAATCTCCAGCTCTTGGGCTTAGGCAATTGTCTTGCCTCAGCCTCCTGAGTAGCTAGGACTATAGGCGCCTGCCACAACGCCCGGCTATTTTTTTGTTGCAGTTTGGGGCTGGGTTTGAACCGGCCATCCTCGGCAGATGGGGCTGGCGCCCTACTCACTGAGCCACAGGCGCCACCCATACAGACGGGGTGATCTAGCTCAGGCTGGTCTCAAACCTGTGAGCTCAGGCAGTCCACCTGCCTCAGCCTCCCAGAGTGCTAGGATTATAGGTGTGAGCCACCCCACTGGGCCCTGTTGCATATTTTCTTTTGCGAAGTGTTTGTTCAAGTCTTTTGATCATTAAAAACATTTTTTATTTTTTTTTTTTGGTCTTATTGATTTGTAAGAGTTTGAACAATATACTCTGGATACAAATCCTTTGTGAAATAAATGTTTTACAGATACTTTCTCTCAGTCTGTGGTTTTCCTGTTTATTTTCTTAACTATATCTTATATGAGAAGTTTTTTTTTTTTTGAGAAAGAGAGAGAGAGAGATCGAGCCTCACGCTGTTGTCCTGGGTAGAGTGCTGTAGCATCACACCTCACAGCAACCTCCAACTCTTGGGTTCAAGTGATTCTCCTGCCTCCACCTCCCAAGTAGCTGGGACTTGCCACAACGCCTGGCTATTTTTTGGTTGCAACCGTTGTTGTTTGGCAGGCCTGGGCTGGATTCGAACCTGCCAAGAGCAGAAGTTTTAAATAACAATGAAGCTTAATTTATCCAATTTTTGACCAGGTGTGGCAGCTCACACCTGTAATCCTAGAACTTGGGAGGCCGAGGTGGATAAATTGCCTGAGCTCATGAGTTTGAGACCAGCCTGAGCAAGAGCTAGACCCTGTCTCTAAAAAGTAGCCAGGTATTGTGGCAGGTGCCTGTAGTCCCAGCTACTTGGGAGGCTGTGGCAAGAGAATCACCTAAGCCCAGGAGTTGGAGGTTGCTGTGAGCTGTGACACTATGGCACTGTATCGAGGGTGACAAAGTGAGACTCTAATCTAAAAAAATTTTATCCAATTTTTACATTACTTTTGCTTTCCATGTTCTAAGAAATCTTTACCTACCTCCAGGGGGTCTGGCTCTTTCTCATGCTGGTCTTGAATTCCTAAACTCAAGCAATCCACTCACCTCTGCCTCCCAGAGTGCTAGGATTACAGGTATGAGCCACCGCGCCCCACCCCAAATGAAGCATTTATTTATTTATTTATTTATTTTTTGTAGAGTCAGAGTCTCACTTTACCGCCCTCAGTAGAGTGTCATAACATCACATGGCTCACAGCAACCTCCAGCTCATGGGCCTATGTGATTCTCTTGCCTCAGCCTCCCGAGCAGCTGGGACTACAGGCACCCGCCACAATGCCCAGCTATTTTTTTATTGCAGTTTGGCCGGGGCTGGGTTTGAACCCGCCACCCTCGGTATATGGGGCCAGCGCCCTACTCACTGAGCCTCAGGTGCCACCCCAAATGAAGCATTTTAAATGGCATACAAAAAGTTTAGGAATAAAAACTTGGCGTTCTCAAAGTTAAAATCTGGGTTAATTTTATTGCCTCTTCCCAACCAGAATAACCCTCATTTGTCATTGAGGACATCTAAATTAGACATCATGACACTCTACTGAGGGTGACAAAGTGAAATTATCTCCCCAAAAAAAAGAAAAAAAATAAGAGTCATCAAACAGGCTGAATCAGCTGTAGTCTGGACTGACACTCAAAACAGCCCTGCCCCTTCCTAAAACTGCAAGGATTTTGGGAGAGTGGGGAGTGAGTTCAAGGGTGCTAGTTTTGGAGACTTGCATTTTATTTCAGTCACTTCACAATGACCAGTCTGTGTACTAAAGAAGATTATTTTGTAGGGTGTGGTCCTACAGTGGCAGCCAGGACATGTGGTGTGCCCCTCCCACTGTGTTATTATCTTTTCTATTTCTTCTTTTATTGTCTAGAAATTATTTACTTAATTTTAAAAATTCATTCAGTTTTTTATTTTTTTATTTTTTTGAGAAAAAATCTCATTCTTGTTGCCCTGGGTAGAGTGTCGTGCCATCATCATAGCTCACAGCAACCTCAAACACTTGTGCTCAAGCAATCCTCTTGCCTCAGCTTCTGAAGTAGGTGGGACTACAGATGCTGGCCACAATGCCGAACTAGTTTTTCTATTGTTAGTAGAGAAGAGGTCTTGGTCCTGCTTAGGCTAGTCTTGAACTCCTAAATTCAAGCAAACCACCCACCTCAGCCTCCCAGAGTGCTAGGATTACAGGTGTGAGCTCTGCACCGGCCAGCCAACATCTTTTGAAAGTCAGGCTGGTCGGAAGGGAGTGAATTATCTCAATTGATAGCTCATAGCCAGTTAAAGATTGAACTCCTTATTCTACTCTTTTCCTCCTCACTACAGCAGTTGACTAGTCAAACAAACAAACAAACAAACAAACAAAAAAAAACAATAAAATAAAAGCCAGGTTATTGAGACATAATTTACATACAATAAGTATACTTTTTAGTTGAACTTATATATAGAAGACCTTCTAGCTGGGGACTAGATGTTGCTGATTTGAAGCATCTATCTTAAAAAAACAAGGCTCACCTATTGCAATGAGGGAGTTATTAGGAGTACTTTATACATAGCCTGAGACATTTAAGGTCTCAAGTGTACAAGTAGTATGTTCAATGAAGGGAGGATAAGCACTGGTCTCTAACTGGGCTTAAATCCTCTTTTTGCCATGTATTACTATGTGATTTTGTTCACATTACATCACCTCTTTGGGTCTCTGTTTCCTTATTAGTAAAAAAAACTTTAAAATCAAATCCCATCAGATAAAGTAATGTAAGCATATCGTCTAGGTGCACACAGACTGGGTGCTTAATAAATGTTAGTTTCCCTTCTCTCACCAAAGACAACATTCCCTAGCCTAAGGCATCAGGGTGTGTGTGTGTGCATGCACACCTGCTTGTATGTATCTGTCTCATTCTCAAATGCAACCTCTATATTAAGCCATACAGAGGCAAATTACATTCCTGTTCCCAGGTTTCCAGCTTGGTATCCCCTAGAATCAGACTGAAAGCTTTCTGTGCTAATAAAATGAGCTCAGAGAAAACACCATATCTAACTAAGAAAAGACATTTCAATAGTGAGTAATAGCTCCTTCTCTGTAAGAAGTTACTCAAAACCACCCTGCCAAACCTGTTCTTCCTTAGTGATTAGTGCCTGCCTGGCTTCCTTCTAGCCACAACCTATTAATCTAATAGTTTTAGATTATTAAAGATCATTAAAGAGGTTCAAAAAAGAACATGCTTCTCAGGCCCTGAGAATTTGTCCCTTTCTATCTCCAACAGCAAACTCCCTGTTTACTGGCAAGGGAGGCAAAATGATCACAGCAGAACTAATGAATAGTTATTTCCTTCACACCAGCCAGGCAAAGATGGATGGTGTCTGCTGTCACTCTAGGTGCCAGAAGGGCATCCTCACTGTGGTCTCAGTGTTGTTCTCATTGCTTAGGCTAGGTGAAGAAAGCCTTCAGGCACCCATTGGTCTTGGAATTGATCTCACTTGCATGGTAGAGTGGGATGAAAATTGCCAGCCACAGTCATGAATTCCCAGCCACAGCTACTTTGACACCCACCTGGGAGGCCTGGCATGAGCTTTTAGAACTGGTACTCCCCATCCTGCTGTTGTTTCAAAATAGAAACGTCAAGTTTTAGACTTCTAAGTCACTTCATGCCAGTTCATGGCAGCAAGTGCTCTGCTCACAATGAAAAGCTAGTGGGGAAAGCCACAACAGTATGACCCTCCCTGGCTGGGGCATCTATCAACAGATCAATACCCTGAAAGCACAGCTCAGAGCACAATGAAAGCCTGCCTTTGGGATTCAGTGTATCCCCTGTACTTGTGGCCCTGAGGTTTGAGAATGGAACCAAGTATTGTAGATTCTGAAGACTGCCTAACAAATGGAAGAGTCAGCAGTCAAAAATGGCTGCAAAGTAGAACTGAAATCTCTTCTTGTAAGGGAAAGGGAAAACAGCTCTGAGTTCCACAGATCTCTTGTGTGGCCCTGAAAAGACGTAGGAGGATTCCTGGACATGTAATTCAAGAGATCTGGGTTTGGGGTACCTTTTTTTTTTTTTATTAGAGAGAGAGAATCTTATTTTTTCACCCTCGGTAGAGTGCTGTGGCATCACAGCTCACAGCAACCTCCAGCTCTTGGGCTTAGGTGATTCTCTTGCCTCAGCCTCCCCAGTAGCTGGGACTACAAGTACCTGCCACAACGCCCGGCTATTTTTTTTTTTGTTGTTGTTGTTGTTGCAGTGTTTTTTGTTGTTGTTGCTGCGTCCAGGTTCAAACCCGCCACCCTTGATGTATGGGGCTGGTGCCCTACTCACTGAGCCACAGGCACCGCCCTGGGTACCTATTCTTTTTTTTTATTTTTTTCATTTTTAAAAAATTAAATCATAGCTGTGTACAATAATGCAATCATGAGGTACAATGTGCTGGTTCCATATACAGTCTGAAATATTTTCACTGAACTGGTTAACATAGCTTTCATGGCATTTTCTTAATTATTGTGTTCAAACCCTTATACTCTACACTTAGTAAACTTCACCTGCACCCTTCCAAGGTGCACCCTAGGTATGGACCCACCAATCACCCTCCCTCCACCTTACTTCCCCTTCCCTTCCCCTCCCTTGCCCACTTCCCCATATTCTTGTACTCAGATTGGGTTATAGCCTTGGGTACCTATTTTTATTATTGACATTCCCAACACCCTCTCCCAATTACTGCATGCTTACTGTTATTACTAAGTGCTTTCTGAGAATTATCTTGATCAGCCCTCCACCCCACCACAGCCACGACCCTATGAAGAAGGTACTATTATTGCCTTCATTTCACAGATGAGAAAGCTGAGATACAAAGAGGTTAAGCAGCTTTCCTAAGATTCAAGCAATAGCTTGTGGTGGTTTTGGGATTCAAAAACAGGCAGTCTATATCTAGAAGCTACATGATACTGCCTCTTGATACAATTGTCTTACTGTAGTCCTTAGCATGTAATGCTATCATAAATGCTTATCTCCCACACTAAACTTCATTATGGGCACACTGTGTTACCTACTGATACATTCCTATTGATGGTGACTAATCAGAACTGAACATCAACTGGATGTGCAGTGTTTGTTGAATAAATGTTGAATAATTGAGTATTAATTTCTGTGTCTTCGAAATTAGGGAAAGACAAGGGAGAGTTGAGGAAAGATGTAGGTTATTATGGAACTAAAGACCCAAGTCCCCTGATGGTGACAATGGATATGACTACTTTATAAACATATAAACAGGCATTTCCTTTGAGTTGGGTTTTGCAAACTGACAGTGGACACAGCTGTGCATACCATCTTTGGCCTAGGATGCTTTTCTGTACTTATTTTTTGACATCAGTATTCTGCCAAGTTTTGGGTACTCTTGCTTCCCTCCCTGAGGTTCAAGTGGGACAGTCAACCATAATTTTCCATGCCCAAAGAAGGAGAACTTGACCTAAGCCCGGCTGGCCATTTAGTTCCTTATCTGGATTTTAGAATTATGTGCTAGAGGAATGGATCTGTAGATACATTAGGCTGTTTCACCTGAGGGCTTGGAGGAAACTAGGCTGCAATGTGAAAAGTTAAGGCCAATCTACAAAGAGAAGCAGACAAGAAGAGATGAGAAATGGAGAGAAAATGAGACCGAGCGACATCATTTGAGACCTTAGGTTAACCTTCCCTGAGCACAGATCTATCCTTAGATGTCCCGAATTTCTGAGACTCTATCTTTCCTACTTGGCTAAACTAGTTAAAGTTGTTTTGTCACATGCAAATAAAAGAATTTTTTAAAATAGAGTATCCTGGCGGCGCCCATAGCTCAGTCAGCAAGGGTACCGGCCACATACACCTAGGATGGCGGGTTTGAACCTGGCCCTGGGTCTGCTAAGCAACAATGACAACCGCAACAAAAAAAATAGCCAGGAGTTGTGGTGGGCACCTGTAGTCCCAGCTATTTGGGAGGCTGAGGCAAAAGAATCACTTAAGCCCAAGAGTTTGAGGTTGCTGTGAGCTGTGATGTCACAGCAATCTACACCGGGCAACCGCTTGACACTCTTTATCAAAAAAAAAAAAAAAAAAAAAAAAGAGTATCCTATGGTAGGGTTTCCAGATTGAGAAAAAAAAGAATAGCATGGGACATGCTTGTTTTAAAAATTATTAGTTGGCTCAGCGCCTGTGGCTCAAGCGGCTAAGGCGTCAGCCACATACACCTGAGCTGGTGGGTTTGAATCCAGCCCGGCCCACCAAACAACAATGATGGCTGCAACCAACAAATAGCTGGGCGTTGTAGTGGGCGCCTGTAGTCCTGGCTACTTGGGAGGCGGAGACAGGAGACTCGCTTGAACCCAGGAGTTGGAGGTTGCTGTGAGCTGTGATGCCACAGCACTGTACCTGGGGCAATAGCTTGAGGCTCTGTCTCAAAAAAAAAAAAAATAAATAAAAATAAATAAAATAAAATAAAAATTATTAGTTATTTGTCTGAAATTCAAATTAAGCTGGGCATTGTGTATTTAACTGGCAACTCTTCCCTACAGGAATATACAGAGGGTGCAAAAAAATGTATACTCATTTTAAGAAGGGAAAAAACTGTATTAAAATCATAACACTCAAGTCACTTTTCACTTCTGCAATGACAAGAGGTGCTCTGGATGGGCCTGGTGGCTCATGCCTGTAATCCTAGCACTCTGGGAGGCCAAGAGAGATGGATTGCTTGAGCTCAGGAGTTCGAGACCAGCATGAGCAAGAGCGAGACCTTGTCTCTACTAAAAAAAATAGAAAAACTAGTTGGGTGTTGTGGTGAGTCCCCATAGTCCAACTTCTTGGGAGGCTGAGGCAAGAGAATAGCTTAAGCCCAAGTTTGCCATGAGCTGTCACACCACTGCACTCTACCGAGGGGGACAAAGTGAGACTGTCTCAAAATAAATAAATAAAATAGGGAATTTAATTCAGAGAATTGGTTTATATAGGTGTTGGAAGAGATAAAAAGCCAAAGAGAGAATAGAAAAATAACTCTGATTGATAGGAAGAAGCAACCGGCATCTCATCATCTACCAGATAGCCTGATGTTGAGGAGTGGAGAGGAAATAGATACTCTGGCTTTTTCTTAACTTTTTTGCTTAGCAAGCTTAGCTGGGTTTGAACCTGTCAGGCCCGGTGCACAGAGCCAGCACTCAAATTATTGAGCTTCAGGCACCCAGTCAATATTCTGGCTTCTTCCTTGATCTTTCCTATCTCCAAAAAATGCCACCTATTTATGGAGCCCAGCAACTAGGCCTGGAAGCCAACCAGTAGTACGTAAGTTCAGACCATGCAGAACTTCATGGAGTCAGCCCTTCACTGCCCTTTTTTTTTTTTTTTTTTGAGACAGAGCCTCAAGCTGTCACCCTGGGTAGAGTGCTGTGACATCACAGCTCACAGCAACCTCCAACTCCTGGGCTCAAGTTATTCTCCTGCCTCCGCCTCCCAAGTAGCTGGGATTATAGACACCTGCCACAACGCCCGGCTATTTTTTGGTTGCAGCCATCGTTGTTTTTTGGCAGTCCCAGGCTGGATTCGAACCCTCCAGCTCAGGTGTATGTGGCTGGCACCTTAGCCACTTGAGCTACAGGTGCTGAGCCTTTCACTGTCATTTTGAAAAGAGTAAGGGAAAGGTGGACTTGAAGGCAAAATAGGCCAGGATTAGCACAGATGTAAATAAGGAAAATTCAAATATAATTAATGAATCCATCTCCTTGAGGAGGATCAACTAAGGATACTTGCACAAAGGTGGAGTTGTAGAACTGTGACATTAAGATCCAAACATTTTCTCCAAAATGTCCTTTACTGCTGGTTTGTCCAAAGTAGGATCTTACTCTGGACCAAATACTACATCCGGTTATGTTTTTCTTTTTTTTTTTTTTGGAGACACAATCTTACTTTCTTGCCCTAGGTAGAGTGCTATGGCATCATAGCTCACAGCAACCTCAAACTCTTGGGCTCAAGCGATCCTCTTGCCTCAGCCTCCCAAGTAGCTAGGAGTATGGGATGACAAGCATCCGCCATAATGCCTGAATAAATATATATATATATATATATATATATTTTGTTTGTTTGTTTCAGACAGAGTCTCACTTTGTTGCCCCAGTAGAGTGCCATGGCAACAGCTCACAGCAACCTCAAACTCTTGGGCTCAAGTGATTCCCTTGTCTCAGCTTCCCAAGTAGTTGGGACTACAGGCACCTACTACAACACCTGGCTATTTTTATTTTTTATTTATTTTTGAGACAGAGTCTCATCATGTCACCCTCAGTAGAGTGCAGTGGCATCACAGCTCCCAGCAACCTCAAACTCTTGGGCTTAAGCCATTCTCTTTTTTCTTTTTTTGAGACAAAAAAAGCTGTCACCCTGGGTAGAGTGCTATGGCATCACAGCTCACAGCAACTTCAAACTCTTGGGTTTAAGTGATTCTCTTGCCTCAGTCTCCCAAGTAGCTGGACTACAGGTGCCTGCCCCAATGCCCAGCTATTTTTTTTGTTGCAGTTGTCATTGTTGTTTTAGCTGGCTCGGGCTGGGTTTGAACCCATGAGCCTTGGTGTATGTGGCTGGCGCCCTACCCATTGACCTACAGGCGCCACCCTTAAGCTATTCTCTTGCCTCAGCCTCCCAAGTAGCTGGGACTACAGGCACCCGCCACAATGCCTAAGTATTTTTTGAGATGGGCATCTCGCTGTTGCTCAGGCTGGTTTCGACCCCGTGAGCTCAGGCAATCTACCCGCTTTGTCCTTCCAGAGTGCTAGGATTACACACGTGAGCCAAAGTGTCCAGCTTTTTTTTTTTAGACAGGGTCTGTCTGGCCTTGTTACCTGGGGTTGGGTTCAGTGGCGTCATCATAGCTTACTGTAACCTCAAATTCGTGGCCTCAAGAGATTCTCCTTCAACTCCCAGAGTTGCTAGGACTGCAGGCACATTTTTGTAGGGGGTGTCTCTGTGTTGCTCAGGCTGCTCTGGAACTCTTAGCCTCAAGCATTCTCCTGACTCGGCCTCCTAAAACTGCTAGGATTACAGGCATGAGCCACCAGGTCCCGACTGTCCATATCTGACTTGCACTATTACAATGTCAACTTCATGAGAAGGATTTATGTCTTTCACTGATGTTTTCTCAACATTTATAGTAGCACCTGGCACATAGGAGAGAAGCATTAGCTACCTGTCCAGAGAAGAGAATATTCCCTTCCAGAAGCATCCAGAAATCAAGATAGGCTGGTCATGTCTGCAATTTCAGCACTTTGAGAGGCCTAGGCAGAAGGATAGCCTGGGAAATAGGGAGACCCAAGTCTCTACTAAAATAAATAAATAAAAAATAAATAAAATCATGGCTGGGCACCCGTAGCACAGTGGTTATGGCGTCCGCCATATACACTGAGGCTGGTGGGTTTGAGCCTGGCCTCGGCCAGCTAAACAAAAATGACAACTGCAATAAAAACATAGTCAAGCGTTGTGGCGGGTGCCTGTAGTTCCAGCTACTCGGGAAGCTGAGGCCAGAGAATCGCTTAAGCCCCAAACCTTGAGGTTGCTGTGAGCTGTGACGCCAGATGACTCAACAGAGGGAGAAATAGTTGAGACTGTCTCAAAAACAAAATGAACTAAAATAAAATAAATCAGGCTCGGTGCTCATAGCACAGCTGTTATGGCGCCAGCCATAGACACCGACGCTGGCGGGTTTGAACCCTGCCCGGGGCCTGCCAAAATAACAACAACAAAACAGCCGGGCGTTATGGAGGGCGCTTGTAGTCACAGCTATTTGGGACACTGAGCTAAGAGAATCGCTTAAGCCCAAGAGTTGGAGGTTGCTGTGAGCTGTGCCCGAAAGCACTCTACAGTGAGGGCGACTTAGTGAGACTCTATCTCAAGAAAAAAAAATTAGCGGGTCGCGGTGGCGCGTACTTGTCAAGTCCGAGATACTCTGGAGGCTAAGGCAGGCGCATTCCTCTAGCCCACGAGCTTGAGGTTGCTGTGAGCTATCATGACGCCATTTCTAGGCTTGGGTGCTTCGGGCCGGGGGGAAGGGGGGCGGAGGGAAATATCAAAATTGTATGGCCTGGTTCCTTTGGCTCAAGCAGCTAAGGAGCCAGCCACATACACCTGAGCTGGCAGGTTCGAATCCAGCCCGGGCCCACCAAACAACGACAGCTGCAACCAAAAAATAGCCAGGCGTTGTGACGGGCGCCTGTGGTCCCAGCTACTTCGGAAGCTGAGACAGAACAATCGCTTGAACCCAGGAGTTGGAGGTTGCTGTGAGCTGTGCCCAAAAGTACTCTATAGTGAGGGCGACTTAGTGAGACTCTATCTCAAGAAAAAAAAAATCAGCGGGTCACGGTGGCGCGTACTTGTCAAGTCCGAGATACTCTGGAGGCTAAGGCAGGCGCATTCCTCGAGCCCACGAGGTTGAGGTTGCTGTGAGCTATCATGACGCCATTTCTAGGCTTGGGTGCTTGGGGGGGGGAGAAGGGGAGGGAAGTTTCAAAATTGTATGAGCGTGGATTGAACCTCGTAGGGATCCTTAGCTCTCCTCCTTCTCGTTCTCCTATTGGTGGAATGAGGAGACGGAAACGCCCTCCCGGTCGCTAGTCTACGGGCTCTGAGGTTTTCGTACTTACTTAGTTGGTTCCGTTGCGTTGGCGCTTCTTGCGTGCGTCATTTCCGGGCGTCTCAGAACGGAGTCGCTAACGGCCAGGAGAGAATATGCCCAAGTGAGTGTGGGGCTTGAAGTGTGAAAGTGGTCACAGTTGCTAGTTGGCGCCTGGGGAGAGTGGGTTCTGGTTCTCGAAGTTTCGTGGGATAGTAAAAGATCGAGGAGACGGAGGGAGCGAGGCCGAGGAACTCTAGCCATCCCTTTGAGAATGTTGAGGTCGACCTCTCTTAAGGCAGCAAAACTTGGTTTATGTCCGGACGCTTTGGCGCTTTTTAGTCATGAGTATTTTTTTTTTTTAAACCTTCATTGAACAGCGCTTCCGTGAATGGACATCTATTGACTGGTTGTCATCTTTTTCTGTGTTTTTTTTGTTTGTTTCTTTTTTTAGGTTTTATTGTGATTATTGCGATACCTATCTCACCCATGACTCGGTAAGTGGCCCCCCTTTTTATACTTTCAAGAAGGCTTATGCACTTCCTCCGGCTGTCCCGGAGTAGGGGCTGTGGCGGTACTCTGGGAACCGGTTGCGCTGGCTGCGGGGCTAAGGAGAAATTACTAAAGTTCCCAGGGAAGGAACGTAGAATTTACTGAGAATCTTATGGATGGAGAGGAGAAAACCTATGGTGGCCGTGAAGGCCCTGATGCCATGTATGTCAAATTGATATCGTATGGTCATGAATTTATTGTGAAAAGAGAACCTGCACTAACATCAGGAACAATAAAAGCCATATTGAGTGGCGCAAGTCAGTTTGCTGAGAATGAAACCAATGAGGCCAATTTTACAGCGATCCCTTCACATGTGCTATCAAAGTATGCATGTAGTTTACCTACAAGGTTTGCTACACTAACAGCTCCGCAGAGATTCCTGAATTCCCAATTGCACCTGAAATTGAACTGGAACTGCTGATGGCTGCGAATTTCCTAGATTGTTAAATAAATTATAATAAACTTATTTTTTTCAGGACTTAATACCTGTAGTTCAGTTAGTAATTTTTTCATAGATAGCATGTTGCCTCTATGCAGTTGAACTATAAAGTTCATTGCAAAACAGATTATCTTGTTTTTTGCATAGCAATCAGGGTTGAAGTTTGTTTGCTATATCTACACATTAAGGACAGGAGTTGGAGGTTGCTGTGAGCTGTGATGCTACAGCACTCTACCCAGGGTGACAGCTTGAGGTTCTGTCTCAAAAAATAAAAAACCAAAACCTTCTTGATAAACACCTAAGATTGAAAGATTTATTGTATCAGAACTACTTATTTAAAAGTTACAGTAACAGGCTTGGCACTTGTAGCTCAGTGGTTAGGGCACTGGCCACATACACTGAGGCAGGTGGGTTGGAACCTGGCCTGGGCCTGCCAAAACAACAATGACAGCTACAACAACAACAACAAAAAATAGCTGGGTGATGTGACAGGCGCCTGTAGTCCCAGCTACTTGGGAGACTGAGGCAAGAGAATTGCTTATGCCCCCCCCTCCAAAAAAAAGTTACTATAACATACATTTTACATGTAATATTTTAAAAATGAAACATAGTCATTTTCCACAATAAAATATTTATTATGAAGAATGGCATTGTTTTAATTTTTTTGCAAACCTTTGTAATGTGTGACTTAATGGACGACAGCTGGATTCTCATTTTTTTCTGCATTACATTGGTTGAAATATATAAGAAAGTTCAGCCTTGCAAGGATATATAGTTAAAAAAGGGAGAGAAGGGCGGCGCCTGTGGCTCAAAGGGGTAGGGCCCTGGCCCCATGTGCCAGAGGTGGTGGGTTCAAACACATCCCTGGCCAAAAACTGCAAAAAAAAAAAATAATAATAATAAAAAAAGTGGCTACATTAAAAAAAAAAAAAAGGGAGCGTAGCCTTCTTTGTTAATTGTGGATATTGTACTTTATATTGTTATTACACCAAAACTCAACACATGGTTAGATGTAGTGTGGAATCTGAAACCATTTGAAACTTCATATTGTTACATTGATTTCTAGCTACTCAAGGGGCTGAGGTGGAAGGATTCCTTGAGCCCAGGATTTCAAGGTCAGCAGAAATAACATAGCTAGGGCCCCCTCTCTTTAAAGAAAAAAAAAGAGAAAAAGCAAAAAATTTGCTAGTCGGTCTTACACTTTGGGTGTTTTACTGTGCATGATTTTGTAGCATGCATTGATGCATTGATTATTTGGAAAATACTGATTTATTGAGTCATGGAGACATTTGATTATAAAATTTATTTTATTTATTTATTTAGACAAGAGTCTCACTTAGTTGCCCTCAATAGAGTGCTGTGGTTTTGTAGCTCTTAGCAATCTCAAATGGTTGGGCTCAAGTGATCCTCTTGCCTCAGCCTCTTGAGAAGCTGTGACTATAGGCAACCACCACAACACCCAGCTATTTTTAGAGACAGGGATCTGTCTCTAGTTAAGGCTGTCTACCTGCCTCAGTCCCTTAGAGTGCTAGTATTACAGGCATGAGCCATGGCACCTGGCCCCCTAAAATTTATATTATTTATTTATTTATTTTTTTAAATTTATTTTTATCTATAATAAAAGGGAGGGGGGAGGGTTTGGGGGGGGGGGGGGGGGGGGGCCCCCCCCACCCCCACCCCAAAAACCACCCCCCCCACCCCCACCACGGTCGGTTGGCCCAAAGAGGGTGGGTGTTGGGTGGGGCCACATCTATGGTGCATCTTAGAATGGGTACAGGCAATTGCACTAATGTACACAGCTATGATTTAACAATAAATAAAGAAAAAAAGAAAAGAAAAGAAATAAAAATGATGGAGATTTTACGTCATTTACATTTACCTGGATGGAGTTGAAATACATTCCTTCTCAGTAAAGTATCGCAAGAATGGAAAAATAAATATTCAATCTATACTTATATGAAATCAATATGTAAATAATTACATGTTCATAAGAATAATAAAACACTAATATAGTCCAGTCCAGGGGGTAGAAGCAAGCAGGAGGGAGGAGGAGGGAGCGGAAAAAAAACATAAGCAATGATCAAATTAATTAGGGCAAGCATTTTTATAAATGGATGTTATTTCTATGTAGCTGTTTTTAAGTGGCTACTTTTCAGAATTGAAATGTGTACTGTCAGCTAATTTCTCTAGTTAGTATTTGGGAACTGTTGACTTATTTCTACTACCACACAACTTGTCAACCTCACTGAAATATAATTGTTTTTCCTTTCCCTGTATGAACTATAAATAAACTCTCAGACTAAATTTAAAAAAAAAAAAAAAAAGATCCTTCTGATCATTACTCCTCCTCACAGAATGATAAAGCAATCTTTCTTGAGTGTAGCAAGATGTGGCTGATCAAATTGCTATAACATATGGTCTGGCCTGGTATGGAAAATATCCAACCCTGTTAAACTTCTCCATTTCTGCCCATACTTATGAAACCTTAACTTCCCATTCCTTTGGAGTCTGTCTTTCCCAGCTGGTCATCCTGGATAGTCGTCCACAAACTGTGCGTGAATAAACTTGATACTTAATCATAAAAAAAAAAATTGTTATTCCATTTTTTAAGCTATAACTTATACTATTTTTAGTAGAATACCAGAGATCTATAACTTATTACTATCCATATTGAATTATTATTTCACAACAATGTAAAGTATAAATTACACATACACAGTATAATTCTCCCTCCACCCTTAATATTACTATTGTCATTTGTGTTGCTTCTTCACGTGCTTATATCCCCCAATATTTATTATTGTTGTTGATTTTAAAAAGTCAATACTCAATAAAAAAAAGAGCAAACAATCCTATCTGTCATGGGGCAAGACATATAAACAGAACTTTCTCTGATGAAGACAGACAAATAGCCTACAAACACATGAAAAGATACTCGTCTTCCCTAATCATCGGAGAAATGAAAATCAAAACCATCATAAGATATCAATTAACCCCAGAAAGAATGTCCCAAAGCTGCACACATCACAAAGTCCCAAAGGTGCAGATGTTAACACAGTTGTGGAGAAAAGGGGAAAATGTTATACTGCTGGTGGGATTGCAAACTAATGCAGCCTCTTTAGAAAGAAGTATGAAGAGTCCTCAAAGAATTAAAAGTAGACCTTCCATTTGACCTTGCAATCCCACCACAAAGTATCTACCCAGAAGGGAAAAATCATTTTTCCACAATGGCATTTTCCTCTGAATGTTGATAGCAACTCAATTCACAATCACCAAGATGTGGAATCCACTCGAGTGTCCATTAATCTATGAATGGTTAAATAAACTGTGGTATATGTATACCATGGAATGCTATTCAACCATGAAAAGATGGAGACTCCACATATTTTGTATTTACCTGGAGATTTGGAGAACATCCTAATCTAAGTAAAGTATCACAAGCACAGTAAAGCAAGAATCCAATGTACTCAATACCGATATGAAGCCAAAAGATGAACTACACTCATACATGAGAGAAAAACACAATTACATCCAAATAGGGGGAATTAAGGGAGGAGAGGGGAGGACAAAAGGGTTTGGTGTGCAACCACCCAATGAGTAAGGGTATATGGCACACCCCCTGGGTGAAGGGCTCAACTAAACTTGAACTCTACCTAACAAATGCAAACAATGTAACCTAATGGATTGTACCCTTATATCAATTTGAAATTAAATTAAAATAGTCAACACTTCCTTAAAAACTAAAGAAATAAAAAGAAAAAGGAAAAGAAAAAAATGCCCTTGTAGTAAAATGTCTGGGCTCTTAGGTGAACAGAAATGGCTGCCTTTCAGGCAACCCTATTACCAATGACACCTGCTTTCTCATCTCATAGTCTCCTGAGCCTTTGCAACATTTCTGCTATAAAATCCTACCTGATAGCTGACTTGTCCATCTAACAATTATTTGTATTCCCTTCTCACCTTCTCCTACACATCTATCTTGCATTTTAAGTATAGTTTTGCTCCATTTAATTAGATTAGATGCTATTGGGACAGATTCCTTGCCTAGTTCGCCTGTGCACCCACTATAATTTCCTGCTTAATGCTTTACAAATATATTTAATAAGTCACAGAAAAATTGAATGGCCCCCTCTAAGCAGTACCTAGGACAACATACATAGCAGTTGTGTATTGCTTTCCATCAGGAAGTAAAAGCCATCAGTTAAAGTACCTTCAAATATACAAGGAATTCATAACATCAACATACAGAATCCTTGTTGTCTGTCTATTTATCTGAGTGTCATAGAGTATTTGTGTTTCAATACACAGGTATGATGTTGAAGTAAATTGCACACAATTTTAGTCCTTTATTTTGTGATGTCCAATGTCAAGTGTTGGTGAATACTCATGGGAACTCATCTTCATTTCCCTTTCTTCATTCCTCAGCTCATTCCAAAGCAATGGGTGTTGTGGAGGGTATAACAAATTATTGACTTGGAAATGAATGTTTTTCTATACATAATAGACATCTGAGATGCTTAAGTTTGCAGGATGTAGTGTCTTTGGAATGCTTTAATCTCATTTTGCTATCCCCAAGAGGGACTTGGCATGGCTTCCTATCTGGAAGAGCACAGGCCCAGGGTGTTCCTTCTGAGGACAACAGCATTTAAAAGTTTCTTAGAATTCTTTCACAGCTCCACTAGTAGGGATATAATATATATTGGTTTATTTTTTACATTTAAAATAATAGCTTGAAATGTATAAAAGGTCATACATTCACTAGCTAATAATAGCAAAATTTAAAGGAAAAATACAGTAACAACCGTTATACATTTGGGGATTTGGTGTTTATATTTGTTCAATAGTTTATGTAATCAGTTGGGAAAAATAGCAACATAACTTTTCAAGACTTTGTGTCACTGAATGTTACTTTTAAAAAAAAGTTTATTCTTTGAAAAAATTATTTTGAAATCATGTGCAAGGAAATCGCTATAGCTGATGGTGACCCACTATTTTTATCTATGGCATAGAAAGACCATCAACCTCTACAGTAGGAGAAGGATTAGATTAATCAGAAATAAAATGGTAAGTCATTTAGAAACCTATGTGTTAATTTAAGTGAATTACCAGAAAGACATTCAGAAGTGAGAATTTTAGCTAGCAAATTTGATGGAATGATTGAACATTTAAAGAATATCATGAAACAAAATAACAAGAGGAATTTATAGACATAATTTATCTTGAATGGGGTTCAAAAATCAATACAACAAAATGTGGTGCTTTATACATGGTGAACTGAAAAAGGAGCCTCAAAATCTCTTGTACTCTCCCTTCAGCTCTGCCATCTCTTACAAAGCATAGGATTCTTCAGTTTTCTTATCTGCCTAAAATCCAGTCCTGTCAACTACGAAGATAGTTACCTCTAATGCCTTCTCTGAGTTTTCATTAACTAGACCTAAGTGTGACAACACACCTGGAAAGACTTTTGTCACAAACCATTGTTCATTCTTTGGGCCCAACAGACTTTGCCCCAGACCACTGTTATATTCTACAAGCACTTTGAATTCTCCTTAATAATTCTTTATTGCCCCTCAACAGAATTTCTCCTCTCCCTGTCCCATCACCTATTTTGCCAGGATCTAAGCTCTTATTCGTTCTGAGTGTCCTCACCTGTCTCAAGATGGTATAGAAACCTTTCACTCCAATGAGAAGTTGAGTCTTCATTCTGAAGGCTTCCATGATCACCTTAAATAAATTTATATGTCTTTTGTCTAATTAATCTTCCTTTTGCAAGTTGATTTTTCAGCAAAACTTCAGAGAGCCAAGGAGAACTTTCTTGGTAGTTCCTGTATTGTACATGGTGTTATATAAACAAAGATCAATACACAGGGTCAGTAATTATGTGTATATCAAAAAACATGATTCAGAAAGATGGAAAGAACCATTATTTTTACTCACATGAAAAGGAAAACATGAATTATTTTAGTCTCTTCCATGTTCAAATACAATTTCACAGCTAAGCATAGTGAATCAATGAAATGGCATTGGGAAAGGTCCTTCTAAGTGTTTGAAACACCAATGAAAGTACTCTTATCATTATTTAAAAGCAAACAAGCAAAAAAAAAAAAACTTAGTAGAAGTCATATACAGAAAAAAATAGAAGACAGCTAATTTCTCCTATGTCCCTTATATTTTTTAAGTTTCCTTTAACCATTGGTTGGTTGCTCAGGAAATGGAACTGATGTCTGTAAACTGGAGTTGTATATTACCAGCAGTGTTATACTATCCTGTGCCCCACTTCCAGATCCTCTCAGTCCCACTTACACCCCAAACACTACAGAGAACACAGATATATACATTGTGGTTAAAATTTCTCCTGAAAGAGGGGAAGAAGAGAGAAAGCATGCATTTGTTTTTTAATAGTAGAAATGGACTGTAAATTTGAGCCTCTCTACATCTTGTCCTTAAGGCCACACTTCAACTAGGCCAGAATATGCTGTGTATCCACAGTGCAATAGTGATGGATGGGAGCTCTTGATATGTTCTGCTTTCTAAGACAGGTTGCCATAAAATACAATTATCTCAGTGGCTTCTAAGTATTTTTATCTATTCCCATTGGCTCTTTACTTTTGTTCCAAGGAGATAAATATTTAGTTATTATTTAGTAAAACTCAAAAGTCATGTGTCTTAAGAATGATAGATATTACAAGCAGTTTTTTGTTTTGTTATGTTTTTAAAGTAGTTTTGGCAGCATGCATTGATTCCTAGTACATTTATATTCCTTACAGCTATTTTGCATTCAGAATAATATTTTTATGATTTCTTCTACATTTTCAACTACAGTATTAAAGGATGCATAAAAATAAGTTTATCAAAATGGCTTTCTTATTGTGCACCATTCCTGATAGAAAATATTATATATATGCATGTATATACATGTATGCACTACATCACAGAGCAGAACTAGGAGCATGCCACTGATTTCTAGCTTCTGATTCAACAATTCATTCTCATTCTCAAAGAAAAAAATCTAACAAAATAAAAATCAACTCTTCTTATATTCATTAAAGAATTAAGATCACAGGACAAATTGCCACCCTCCATGTTGGAAAGTTAGGTGAATACAAAGAATCACAGCTAACCTGAAGCAAAAACCAATGATGGAGTCAGAAACTGGTAGTAATGTGGAATAATTGACTAATTCTTGGGAACTGAGTACAGACTAGCTTGAGAGATAAAAATGCTGAGGGTTAGAAGTTTATCAGGGTCCCAAACTCTGTGAGCTTTACCTGGAGAAGTCTACCAAGTTCCCACAGCAAACACAGAAGGAAAATTCCCTTGGATGGACAAGGGAAAAGTAACCATTTAACATATATTTAGAGTTTCTCTTCTTTTAAATAAGCCCTTCCCTCTAGGAAATTATCTTACCAGAACCTAAACAACCTGGGGCTGTTTACTACCCAATGATGGTACTTAATACCAAATACCTGAATCCAACTCACTCCAATATCCAACTCCATGAGGAGTTTCCTCTATGAGGAAAATATCCAACTCCACCTCACTCCAGTATTCAACATGGGAGAAGAGAATATATCCAACTCAGATAAACTAAAAGACTGAGACCTAGCTATAAGATTATGGAACACATCATCTTCCCCCAACACCTTACCATCTTATTCATAAAGCTCCTGTCAATACCAGGGGTTAAAAAGAAAGAGATACAAGGCTCAGACTACTTAAGAAGGAGTTGCAAGGGAAGCCTAAACACCAATATAAGGACACCAAAGGAAATTTTAGCCTCTGATATTTGGCCAGATAAACATAAAATCTCACACTAAAGGCCTTTTTATCCCAATTTCTTATATCCAACACATCCTGTTCATCTTTTAATAAAAATATTATAATTTATGATAAGAAGTAAAAAATAAACACAAAAACAAAAAATGAAAACAAGAAAGCATCCAGTCTGAACAATCTAAAGAGATAAATTAAGCCAAGAATCAGACTCAGTTATAACAGGAATTTTGGAATTATCAAACAAGGAACTTAAAATAATTGTGATTAAATGTGCTACAGAAGCTAATGTAAAGGTGAACAACATGAAAGAAAACAAGAGTAACATAACAAGAGAGATGGAAATGCTAAGAAAGCAAGTCATTCACAATACAACAGTATTTTCCTCCAGCTTACTAGAAAGTAAAAAAATCAGTCATGCTGCCCCCAGTTGTCATTATGGGAGAGCTAGCTGCAGCCCATGCTGGTGGTCCAGTACAATCATGGACTTGTGGGAGCATAGTTGCTATGGTAGGAGGAACCCCCTACTCCCAGCCAGAGAAGGGCACTTTTCAAGATATGTACACATCAAGAATTGAGATACCTTCAAGAGAAGGAGACAGGTTTCCCCTCTTGTTCCCAGTTGGAGTTCCAATTGGAGATTGAGTGAGTGCCTTAGAGTGCCCTATGCCAATCTGAACAGAGACAATGAGAACATGACATACAACTGCCCTTGTTGTATGAAGCTGCAGCCTGTTTGCTGTTGTATTGTCCTGATTGTACGAGAATTATAATCTCTTCCCTCTGCAAAATACTGCCTATTCCCTTTTTGATCTTATTGCCAGGACAAATATGATCATACCTGTGCCTGCAACTTCCCTTATCAATACCAAACATCCAAGATGAACTAGTCACTAGTCTGATATTTCCAGGGAACTGAATTAAAGAAGAAAGCAGCCTGTGTGCTGAATGGGAGTGCCAGGTGGAGAGAAGAGGCATTTCAAATCTGGATTGAGGACAGACATATTTCCCTGAACCCCAAGTTAGTCTGATTTTGATCAAAGTTAAAGCTCACACCAACACTAAAATCGTTCTTAATGCGGGAAATCAGCTTGTGTTGTCAATAATAAACCATATTTTTAAAAAATCCTACCTTGTTTGTATCTCTCCTTACTTGCATTTAAACCATCCATATGGACAAGCAAAATTTTTGTTAGAATATTCTAGATTTTAAAGGAGCTTCCTCAGTGTATTGTCAAATAGATTTTTTTTTCAAGGCCATATTTGTCATGAAAATTGCTGAGACTGAGCTGATACAAGGTTGGTAAACACCTCCATAATAATGTGAGGGTAAAATGGGGAGAAAAACTATGGCTTTGCTATGACTTTGGAAAAAGCCAGCCTCCACCCCACTCCCACAATCCACTTGCACTAGCAAATGAAAGTGATCAGCATATGTTACTTAAAAAAAAAAAAAAAAAAGGTATAGCTTTCAATTGCTACCAATGTCATTTCTGAAACACTTGGCATAAGACCTATGAAACTGGGAAGCTGTTATTTGGTTTTACCCATTCTGAAAATTACAGGGAGAAAATCATAGACTTGTATCAGGTGTCCAAATCTTCATCTCAAAGGGTGAATCATAAAACTATTATAAAAAATGTATCCTGCTGCAGTGACAGCTGTCATCCCAAATCTACCCAGTGCAGAGAGCAGTGGCGACAGTCATTAATGACTTAAATGCGAGATTGGGTTGTGCTGTTTAACAGTGTGGACAAGAAACTTTTTTAAAAAAAGTTATTGGAAATAAAACATCACCCCATCGATAATGAAAAAAACAGCCTAGGGATATGAGATCATTTAAGTAATTATGCTAAGTATTCTATATTGGTATTATTGTGTAGTTTTGTGTGTCTTTCCTACTTGTGAGTTGGTGAAATTTAAATTAAAGTGACTACTCATTTTGTTACTATTGCTTTTGAAGTTGGCAGATCTGTCCTTATTTGTAGTTTTAGAAAATGTCCAAAGCAGTGTTATAGCATACACAAAGAATCATAGAACTATGAAGCAGAGGAACCTATTTTATAGGAAAGGAAGCTGAGGTTCAGAGAGAAAGTAAATTTCTACCTTACATATTTATAATCAATTAGCTGTAAGTGAAAGACTAGAACTTAAGCTTTCATTTTTTTGTTTGGTAATGAGATTAAAAGATTTTGAGAACTGGAGCAAAGGCAAATTAATTAATTAATTAATTAATAATTCTTGTCCTCAAACTTTGCTTTCCTGGTTTCTACTGTATTAGAACTTTACCTGCAAGCATTTGGTGTCCTTTGAACTATGAACAAAAACCAAGAATGCTGATGGTATGTCTTTTTTTTTTTTTATTATTATTAAATCATAGCTGTGTACAATAATGCAATCATGGGGTACAACGTGCTGGTTCCATATACAGTCTGAAACATTTTCACCGAACTGCCTTTTAATTTTTGAGGGTAGGAAGGTCAGAAACTGCAAAACTGAATCTCCAAACAGATGCCCCCAAAATCAATCGCTAAGAGAAATGTAACCAGACTTAATGGAATCCTCTTGTATCAAAGCAAATCCCATCGTAATGTCATGGAACTAAAAAAAAAAAAAAAAAATCATGTAGAACATCATAGAGTAAAATATCAATAAAATATCACTGAAGGAAACAAAAACAAACAAGACGGCCTCCTCACCCCTACACACACACACACACACACACACACACACACACACACCACCCTGAGAATGCTTTCTCTTAATTTCAAAGCTTACATACCATTTTAAACTTAAAAAGTCATTGACTATCATATTTTGAATGTTTGTGTTTTCTTAAAATTTGTATGCTGAAGTCCTAACCCTGTGATGATAGTGCTAGAAGGTGGAGTCTTTAGGAGGTGAATAAGTCATGAGTGCAAAGCCCTCATGAATGAGATTGGTGCCTTATAAAAGAAGCTCCAGAGAGCTCTCTCACCCATCACCTGACCATACAAAGAAGCTGCCCTCTGCAAACCAGGAACCTGGGCCTTCACCAGACACCAAATCTGCTGGTGCCTTGATCTTGGACTTCCCAGGCTTCATAATTGTGAGAGAAATTTTTTACATGTATTGTTTATAGGCTACCCAGTTCATGCTAATTTGTTGCCAAATCCTGAAACAGCTAAGTCACTGACATTCTGAAATGATTCACCTTTCCTGACAGCTGTATCAGACCCTTCTTGAGAAGTACTTCTGGGGTAGAGCACTCTCCCCCATTCCTTCAGTCAGATTGTTTTTCTAACAGCTTTCTAGAAAGTAGAAAAGATGTATTAAATCTCAGACTTTTGATGATACTACATACAGGAGAAAAAGAAGTCTTTTAGGGCTGGGTAGATTGATGACTGCGGACAATCAGATGTTCTCATTCTTTTATCTTTATCCCTCCCCCAATCCCAGAGCTTATTCCATCTCTAACTAGTTTCCTGAGCTTGCAAGCTGTCAATGCCTTAAAAAAAAAAAAACAAACAAACAAACAAAAAAAAAAAAAACACCACTTTTGTTATCTATACTATGATCTTTGGATTGAACCATTTGAACATGAGATATGTGAGATCTGATTCCATAGGGTTTATGAGAGTAAATTGTCTTAGCAAATTTGTCTGTTCTATTTGATTCTGAAGAATATCTGGTTAATGAGAGAATGATTACTTTGTTCAAACATGATTACTGCAAAAATGTTTCATCCATATGTTGCTGAATAATGGGAAATTCTCCAGTGAAAGGGGGACAATGATTAGAAGAAACAAGATAGCTCAAGAAAATATTCCCCGATGTGTTACTAAAACTTTTTTTTAAACAGGCCAACACTAAGTAAGTATAGAGTTTCTTTGTATTAGCCTGGAAATGCCTAATAGGATTAAACTGGTAGTTGGAAAAGCACTAGGTATGTTTGTCTTTTGAATCAAAGAACTCTGACTTTATGGTTACTTTATGTGACCATATTAGCTGTTTTCTACCTAGTATCCTTTGTGTGGCCTAATAGCATTCAGATTGTAGCCTTAAAAGATCTGAGATGTATGTTGACATTTTTCAAAATATTCACCAACATGTCTGCTTAAGAGGCCTGCACAGGAATGGATCACATGACAACTTGATAGATTAGTTCTTCTTTGAGCAAAGGATAAAAAACATTTACGTGTATTAGTTTTACTTTACTTTTAAAGTAAAACTGTGGTATGGCAAAGTAACTACTCGATGCATATATATTTCAAATGTCTCCAAACCCAGTTAAAATCAAACAGGACAACAGTCTTTATCAAGAGAGCTGTTTTGGCTATCGTTGCTAACGCAAAGATGCAACTCTAAAAAACAGTTTGCCTTTCATTCAGAATGTTCACACCCTCTATCTTCTCATCTATATAGAATAAAAACCAAACTCCAGTTTTCGTTTTACATGAGTAAGGGAAAACCCAAAGCAATTGACAACCTTAAATTCGTATCAGGATTTTTCTACAAATTAATAGTCCACTATTTTTTTTTTTATTTTTGCATATACATGTGTTTATTAGGTTTCCATTTTTTTGCCTTCACAAAATTAAAAAGGCTTAAAATTTAATAACAATAACAATGTTTAAGATAAGGACTAGAAACAAAAACCTCATAAAGAA
>CAUYPK010070158.1:0-10792 GCA_963574355.1 Loris lydekkerianus
TAAAGAAAGATGGAGACTTTACCTCTTTCATGTTTACATGGATGGAGCTGGAACATATTCTTCTTAGTAAAGTATCTCAAGAATGGAACAAAAAGTATCCAATGTACTCAGCCCTACTATGAAACTAATTTATGGCTTTCAAATGAAAGCTATAACCCAGTTACAACCTAAGAATAGGGGGAAGGGGGAAAGGGAGGGGAGGGGAAGAGAGGATGATGGGTGGAGGGAGGGTGATTGGTGGGATTACACCTGTGGTGCATCTTACACGGGTACATGTGAAACTTACTAAATGCAGAATATAAATGTCTCAACACAATAACTAAGAAAATGCCAGGAAGGCTATGTTAACCAATGTGATGAAAATATGTCAAACGGTCTATAAAACCAGTGTATGGTGCCCCATGATCGCATTAATGTACACAGCTATGATTTAATAAAAATCAATTAATTAATTAATTAAAACAGAGGGCATTGCTGATTTCTGCATTTCCTAAGCTCGGTGTACCAGCTCTGAGCTCCCTGGGGGTGCAAATCCAAGGCTTAGAAGGAATAAGACTTCATTAAGATTCTGGGATCCAACACAGCTGGTCTCAAAATGTTTGCAGTGACTCAACTAAGAATTGGAATGCTGGACCCGCCCCGCCCCAGAGTGAGTGTTTGTACCCAGAGTCATACAAGCATTTTCAGTCTGGGCACCTGTGAGTAACATCTGTTCACCTCCTTGTGTCTTTATGACACCTTCTTATGGGACAAAGGGTGCTCGTGTGCAAAGCTCCAAAGCACCAAGGAACCCAAATTCATATAAATAGTAACTCATTTGCTGTGTGACTCTGAGGAGCCGCTTGACCTCTCTGAATGTCAGCCCCTTCACCTGTGAAATGCCAGCGTTCAACGTAGTAATTTTGTCACATTTTTTTCCCCATTCTTCAATGTTTGGAGTCGATGATAATTAGCAGGGTTGGAGCGTTCATTCCTGAGGCAAGCATGTTTGAGAAAGGCCGGCAGAGAGATCTGGTGCCTGCCATCTGGGTTGGACGTGGAAGACTTTTCAGGGCCAGACCTGGGCTAACTCACTGCACGCTGAGTCTGGTCTGATAACGGAGTTCCTTGGAGGAAATCAGACTCACAGTTGAGCAATTTCAGTGAGAGAGAGAGAAAAAAAAAAGAAATCAAATATTTTTATGAGCACATTCCTCCACTTCTGCTTAACCAACGTGGGACTCAAAAGTGACTTTCCTGCTCTCCTAGTTGTGATATTAAAAATTCCATCCATAAAACTTGGATCGAGCAGGCATCAAAGCCTCACATTCCAGCCCAATTTGGATGGTTTTTTTGTTTTTAATGCCAAAAATCGCCCAGATCTCTGTGCCTTCCTACTCTGCAAGGCAGAATTCATCATGGAGTGGGTTTTATTTTTTTTAATCCCATAAGCGTATGTGGCTGCCATTAGCACCTTCTGAGCTAGCACGGGCCAGGTTGGACAAATCATAAATACTTCTGTGACGGAGGGTACGTGCTGTGTCCTCTAAGTTACATTTTTACAAGAGACACAGGCAGTGTGTTTGCCTGTGTTTGTAGAGCTTGCTTGATTGGTATCCATAATTCCTCCGTTCACTGCCTTGATCCTTGGACACCCAGGAGAGAAATTAGGACAAAGCTTCATTGCCACCCTGCCCGGGAAACAGCCCCTTATTAACGACCTCATGCCATCCTGCAGACGGCCCTGAATTCAAGGTGTTTTTTTGCGGACTCTTCCTTCTTTGCCCAATTTCCAGTAAAGACTGGAATAGAGGCAAAGCCCAAGGATGCCGTCTGGCATCTGCCAAGGATGGGCTTTGCCTTTATTCCACTCCATCCCCCAGGTTCATCTAAGTATAAATCGGCCGGTTGTCTTCAGGCATGAAAGCGCAGTCAGCACAAACCCACACATAAGGTTACTGTGCTTTGGAGATTCCGAGCTGCATAATTAAACCATTAAGTCACAGACCCAAGCTTTCATATTTCAACACATTTCCCATGCACACCAACCGGACGCTTAGTCATTAGCCATAAAACCTCCTTGCCAAAAATATGGGACCCGGATTGGCGCGCTCCTGACGTTTATGCCCCTTCCAGCAGACTCGCTGTGTGGCCCTGCCGAGCTACCTTGGGGCTCCGCGGTCCAAATGAAAGTTGGCAAAGCCGCTTGCCGCCCACCGTTGTACCTACCTCACAGCCACCGGGCTGTGTGGGGAAGGTGATTTATGCTCAGAGAGGACTTGGTGCCGTGTGGGGCTCTGGATAATTCACCCCTCTTTCCTTCTCATCGGCTGAAGCTGGTGCAATGTCCGGCCCTTGCAAGCACCCCGGACCGTGCGTGTGGCCGGGTGGCTCTGATGTTCTGGCCCCAACTGGACCCTACCTCAGAATCTGCATGCCCGCCGTGTGCCTCTTGGGAACACACATCCTGTTGTGTCCTGATAAACCCTGCTCCCAGCCTCCCAGTCCTGCTTCTCAAACAGACAGCAAAATCTACCCACTCTTATCTTATGGGGATGCCTACCTAGGTCCCTCTAGGCAATAGGATCACCTTTGCAGGACTGGGTTCCCTCCCCCTCATTATTTTTTAAGCATACTATCACCTAGGAGAGTCCTAACACTCCTAAGAGTTTAAAGTATCTTTGTAAATGCGTCCCCTGAAAAGCAAAGTTATAGGAACAGTAATTGGATCTATTTGAGACTTGATGCCATGTAATTACAGAAATGGCAGACAGCTTAGAGCCTTCCCGTGGAATTTGTGCACTCTGGCAGGGCGTGGGGACTCCCTACCCACGGCACGGGTCTGGGGTAACAAGCCCATGGTGACGTGAGACACAAGATGTACAATACGTAGGGCAAGACTCTTTGCTTTGTTTTGAGACAGAGTCTCACTCTGTCACCCTGGGTAGAGTGCTGTGGTGTCATAGCGCACATCAACCTCAAACGCCTAGATATAGCAATCCTCCTGCCTCAGCTTCCTGAGTAGCTAGGACTATAGGTGCCTGCCACCATGCTCAGCTAGTTTTTCTATTTTTGATAGAGACAGGGTCTCTCTCTTGCTCCGGCTGGCGTCAAACTCCTGAGCTCAGGCATGCACCCACCTTGGCCTCCCAGAGTGCTGGGATTACAGGCGTGAGCCACCGTACCTGGCCAGCCTCAAGACTATGGGGAAAGGGCCAAGGAAGAGGAAGGGAGGGGGAAGGTTTTGGTGGAGGGAGGGTGATAGGTGGGGCCACATCTATGGTGCATCTTGGAATGGGTACAGGCAAAACTTACTAAATGCAGAATGCAAATGTCTACTTACAGTAACTAAGGAAATGCCATGAAGGCTACGCTGAACAGTTTGATGAGAATACTTCAGATTGTATATGAAACCAGCCCATTGTACCCCTTGATTGCACTAATGTACACGGCTATGATTTAACAATAAAAATAAATAAATTAAAAAATAAATAAATAAAAGGATGTCTTGTCCTTTTCTAGAACGTGGATGAACAGGATGCTTCATGAAATCAGCCAGGCACAAAAACGCAAATACTGTGATACTGCCTATTCTCACTGATGTGTAGAATCTAGAACAGTTGACCTCATAGCTGCAGAGAGTTGAATGCAGGGTACCCCCACTGGATGGGGAAGGTGTTGGCCAAAGGATATACAGTTTCAGTTACACAGAAGCAGTAAGACTTTCAGATCTATTGTGCAGCTGATAATAACGGTTAATAATAATAATAGACATTTTGAAATGGCTTAAAGGGCAGACTTTAAATGTTTTCAGCACCAAGAAATAATACGTTATTGCGGGTATGGTTGTGTGGAATAGCCCCATTTGTTTATGCCAGGAGGCAAGCAAATATGAAAACATCCTATTATACCTGTAAATACAGTGTGTAAAATTATTATTTGCCAATTAACAGTAAAGCAAAATTTAAAACACACACACACGTAGACACACACCTTTGTTTCTGAGCTACATTTTTTTTCTGAAATGTTTACTTTTTTTTTTTTTTTTCCGGTATGCATTGAACCTTAATAAGGTCATGGTGAAACCAGTTAAAACTTCAAATTTTGGTAGAAAAGTTACAAAGAAGGGAAGTTGTAGGATTGAAAGGAAATGAATGTATTCCCTAGGTAGTGACGTGAGAGCAAAGAGTTTGTACCAGCAGTTCTCAACCTGTGGGTCACGACCCCTTTTGTAACAATGAAAATACATCCTATATGTCAGCTATTTACATTATGATTCGTAACAGTACCAAAATTACAGTTACGAAGTAGCAATGAAAATAAGTTTATGGTTAGCACAACCTGAGGAACTGTACTAAAGGGTCGAGGCATTAGGAAGGTTGAGAACCACTATTGTAGACAGAGGCTCCTTACCAAATGTACAAGATTGCACCCAGTTCTGAGGAATCATCAAAGCCGTTCGTACAGAATATCAGTGGGTTACGTGGCAGCTCCAAGTTGAGAACCTCATTCTGTCCATCTAAGTATCACCCTCGAAAACTCTTAAACATGTGAGTTGTTTTTCCTCCTAGAGAAAAACTTTCTCTTACCAGCCCTTTCCAAAACAAACAAAAAGAAAAAACCAACTCTCACCATTAATTGAAAACATTCGATTACGTGTTTGCCACTGATGTGTGTGTGTTTAGCAAAATACCCTCTTTGCCCTCCGCCACCCTGCTGAACGCTTGCTGTATTTCTGAAATGGCCTTTCGCTTCGGAATAAATCCTGATTTAAAAAAAATTAATTTCCACGTTTGCCTTGGGAGAATGTTTTTGATCAGCACTGCAAATTTCTGCCTGGCAGCCTAAAGTTATCACAGGTGCAGGACCATATTGAGGTTGTTACGAGGCTTAGCAATGCCCTCGTGAAGACAGCCCCAGAAAGCACATAGGTCGCTGTTATTTCCAATCAGGACCAATGTAAAAGCGTTGGCAGCACGTCCAATAGGGGAGATTAGAACATGGCTTGGGCACGGAGGCCACTCTGGGATGGGGAGCGTTCTCTGGCCTGAGTGTGGCCTCTGATGGCCAGCCCTGCATCCTGACAGCCCACTGCTGGCTGCCTTGACCTCGCTCTGCTGACAGATAAATACTACTGAATATGTTGCTTCAAGTGGAACAGAAAAGATCAAAGGGTTTGGAAACGACTTAAGCCTGGAAGGGCTTATCACAGGTCTGCTGTAACCTGAACAGGACCCCAGCAGAAAGAATCAGGATGAACTAGGCTGGAGGGAAAGAGAGAGAGAGAGAGATCGTCAGCAAAGAGCAAGGCCAGACAGATTTGCTCTAAAAACAACTGCGTGTTTGGAGTGATTTTAAAGACATTTCTTGCACCTAGGGAGAATTCTTGCACCACAACTGAGGTTCTGAGACCACAGAAGGAAATAAAATTCTAAGTTCCAACTGTTGCAGCATCTGATAGAAACAAAATCATACAGGGTGTTTCCTATTTAGTATTGAATTCAGAGTCAGATATGGTGTTATTAAAAAAATACTTTCCCCCTGGATTTTGCTCATTATGAAAACATTAGCAAACTTGGGGAAATTGAAGACGCAAATTATACCGTCACTTTTAGGGTGTTGGTCTGACGGTCTTGGATAACTCTTGCATGTCTGTTAGTCCTGGACTGTGGTTAACAACTACGTATGTAATTGTATCCTGATGTCTGATGGATTTCATTCTTCTTTGCACTGTGTTGGTGTAATTTCTAACGTTTTCACATTTTCCTATAAAAACAGACACCAGACACATATCCTTTTAGGCCTGTGTTCATAGCAGTGGTATTAACAATCCAAGTGTCCATCGACAGGTGGTTGGGTAAACAGACCATGGTCCACCCACATCATGGGATATTACTCAGCCATGCAAAGAAAGGAGGCTTTGACTTCTGCTATGATGTGGATGAACCCGTAAACATTATGGGGTTCATGCCACTAACCCAGTGATTTTCAACTGCTAAGCCCCAAGAGGATCTTAGGTGTGCCAAGAAACATTTTAAAAACTACTAATTAAGGCTCGGTGTCCATAGCCTTAACAGCGGTTACAGGGCCAGGCACATACACCAAGGCTGGCGGGTTCAAATCCAGCCTGGGCCAGCTAAATAACAATGACAACTGCAACAAAAAACAGCTGGGCATTGTGGCAGGCGCCTATCAGGAGGTTGAGGCAAGAGAATTGCATAAGCCCAGGAGTGTGAGGTTGCTATGAGCCATGACACCACACTATTCTACTGGGGTTGACATAGTGAGACTGTGTCAAAAGAAAAAACAAAAACAAGAATTAATTAAATTATGTTCAAAAGAACTTTGAAGCACAGTAAGTATGTTCTATTTTTCACTCTTTTTTTTTTTTTTTTTTTGAGCAGCATAATTTAAGTGTGCCATGGAAGGTTCACGTGCAACATGAGATTAAAAAAACAGTGCTCTGTAGTATAGACTTTAAAAACATTAAAATGGTAGATTTTTAATTATCTGTGTTATACCAACGATTTTAGAAATTTACATTGCTATGTGCGGGCTAAAAAACGGATCACACACAAAAATGGATGCATATGGTTGGCAAGAATGAAATTGGGCAATATTTAACTTTGAAATGCAAAAAGTATTCTTAATAAGAGAAAATGCTTAAAAGGATACACATTAAGTTATGCATATTTTTGCCACACTTAAAGCAAAACAGAGTATAGAAGGGAAGAGTCTTTGAGAAAATAGCTCTTCATGGGGGTAACATTTCCCACAATCAGGACAATCAGGTCTAAAACCAACACATCAGCAAATCTTCCCTGAACCACATATCCCTCCAAATAGTTCAGATAAGGCAGCACCTGTGGCTCAAAGGAGTAGGGCACCAGCCCCATATGTCAGAGGTGGTGGGTTCAAACCCAGCCTGGGCCAGAAACTGCAAAAAAAAAAAAAAAAAAAAAAGGTTCAGATAAACTAATTTTATTTCAAAATGTTTGAGGTCAACTCCCAGGCAAAACATTTGTATAACCAACATGAGACTAGAAAAGCAAACTTGACGGGCAAAAGCGCAAAACAAAACCAGGGCAAAAGCATCAAATAAAGAATTACATAGAAAAAATAATGAGACGAGAACAAAAATTTACAATAATAGACAAGTAGCAGAAAACCCTGGAGAGACGAAGGCTGAAAAGTGGATGCACCTGTCGAGAGTGACTAACACTGATGCCAGGAGGCCACGCCGTCAAGTTAAGGCACAGAATTTGCACGTGGTTCAATTCCAACTTCTCGGAAGAGTTTGTGTGAAGGCAACGTTCCCCCTCTTCTGTCAACAAGCCATAAAAAGAGAAAACGGTATGATGTCATGAGGGACTCGTGTTTTTAAATCATTCGTTTGTTTTTTGGAGAAAGGGCTCACTCTGTCACCATGAGGCCACAGTGTCATGGCATCATCACAGCTCACTGTAGCCTCCACCTCCTGGGCTCCGGTGATCCTCCTGCCTCAGCCTCCTGACAGGCTACAGGTGGCTGCCACCATGCCCAGTTAGTTTTTTGGTTTTTTTTTTTTTTTTTTTTTTTTTTCTTTTAGTTTTCTTTTATTATTGTATTGTTTTATTTTATTTTACTTTATCTTATCTTTTGAGGCAGAGACTCACTCTGCTGTCCAGCCTAGAGTGCCGTGGCATCAGCCTAGCTCACAGAAACCTCAATTCCTGGGCTCAAGTGATCCTCCCGCCCCAGCCTCCCAAGTAGCTGGGACTACAGGTGCCTGCCGCGATGACACGTTAGTTTTTCCTATTTTTAGTAGAGGCGGTCTCACGTTTGCTCAGGCTGGTCTCCAACTTGTGACCTCAAGCAATCCTCGTGCCTTGGCCTCCCAGAGTGTTGGGATGACAGGAACGAGCCACTGTGCCCAGCGTGCAACTCTTCCTTAATGTCAGAAACCATTCTGTTCTCTCCCTTATGCAACAGCAGAGATTTAAAGAAAGAAAAAAAATTGTATTTTTCTCACCCCTGTACAAAAATGTGTAAGGTCATTAAAAGCCCAGACAGGTATCTGCTCATCTTCCCTGTGGGTCCTGGGAACACACGTCTCACCCGCCCTTGAGCTGTGCCCTTTGACCTCCAGAGCATCCAGGACTTGGGCTGTGGTTTGAGGCTGGCCGGGGGGGCCCCGCCTGATGGGCCCCCACCACCATGAGCAGCCGTGAAAGCAAAGCCAGGCGTCTGGCAAAAACGTAGCCAAAGTGAGAGCTTAAAAATCTTTCCGGGTGTGGACATGGTTTAAATGTGGCACATTGTCTAACCAAGACCTGGACAGTGGTCAGGTGTCCATCAGAATTTTATCCATTGATTCCTACAAAATCATTTGGTTTCTCTGTGCCCACTTTCTCTCACTCTTTCTGTCTCTGTCTCTCTCTGTCTCTCTCCCTTCCAGCTTGCTTCTGGTCCTAATATTTAAAGACTGACCGCACAGGCTGTAATGCACTCACATTCCCTTCCCTAAACACATGCGCATTTTCTTATGGGATCCATTTCCCTTTCAAATCACTCTGGGTGGGACTGGGGGGAGCTCTGGAGGTAATTGTCTTTGGTTTCTCATCAGCACCAAAGGTCTGACTCTGGACTGTACCATTCTAGTCGCCAAAATGTGGTTTTTAAAGTGTGTGACTTGTTTCAGTGTTTAAAAATCATTAGGGGTTGCAAGGCGGGGTGGGGAGCGCTCTGGGACTTTAGGATGGATTCTGAAGTCTTCCCGTAAGGTATGAAGGGTCCAGGGTGGTGCTTAGGTATCTCCTCCCGGGACATGGAGGCTGCACCTTGCAACACAGCAGGGTAGGTGGGGGTGTGGACAGGTGCTGTGTGGATGGAGACTCCTCTGAGTTGCAGGGATATAAACTCCCCTTGTGCATCTGACTCTGTCTTGCACCTCTGAGAGGCCAACAGGGAAGGGAAATTAATATTTCAGAACTGTCCTGGCTCCTTTAACTGGGACGACAGCTCATGTCCTCTGCCTCATCCAAGCCTATGATTCCTTGCACATAGAATTCATTTGAGTATTGGCTTTCAATTGTTTTATTTTTATGTGTCTATTTATTTTAGAGACAGAGTTTTGCTCTGTCACCCAGGCTGGAGTGTGGTGGCATCATCATAGCTCACTGAAGCCTCAAACTCCTGTGCTCAAACAATCCTCCTGCCTCAGCCTCCCCAGTAGCTGAGACTATAGGCACCATGCCCAGATAATTAAAAAAAAATTATAGAGATGGGGTCCTGCTATGTTGCCCAGGCTGGTGTCAAACACCTGGGCTCAACTTCTTCCCAAAGTGCAAGCCACCACCCCTGGCCGTGCGCTTATCAAAGTTTAATCTCTTTCAACAGGATTTGATTTAGAAAAAATATCTACTGCACGCTGAAAAAAAAAAAAAAAATTGTAAATCACCAAATACAAAAATCGTCCTTTGGAGGGAAACTGTTTCCATGTGTTTTTCATAGCATTCACAAGACCTACCTCTGTGCTGTTATTTATTTATTTTTTCTTTCAAATTCAGATTTTTCATCTCTGTCTCTGAGCATTAATGGTCAAAGCTGCAAAACCAAAACGCATCTGACTCCCTTGAATGTGGAAGTCACACTTTATTTCATCAGCGACACGGTGTGCGGCAGGGAAATACATTTTGCAAACCTACAACCTGGCTAATTAAAAATATCAGGAAGATATGCAAAGCCAGTTCAACCGAAGCCAGCCTTTGCTATTAGAATTCCTTTGTCAGCAGGAAAAAAAAAAAAAAACAGTATAATTCCTTGCCAAGTTGGGGTTATTAGTACCAGCATCTTGTGTCTGCCTCACTTAAGAATCGGGAGCAGTTTGGAAGCTAAAATCACATCCTCCGACGGAGGGCGCGTGCATCATTTTGGCATCTAGGACAAAATTATGCTATATACTGTGACCTTCATGCACCCAATTTAGACAAAGGTCATAGGGTTTCCACTTTTTTCCTGCCCCTCCACCTTACGCCGTACTGCATGTGTTAAAACCTGATTTCAGTACACAGATCTTTGTACCTATTCCGAAAGTGTCAGGCGTTTAACAGAACACTCGCCACGTTTGCCAACAAGAACATATTGTACAAATATAGACAAAATGGCATAATTTGCATCCCCAGCTTCACGTAGACAGAGAATGAATTTTTCATATAATCTTGGCTTTGAACTCAGTCGTTACCATCAGATGCAATGCTTTGGATTCTTCTCTGAAATCCGTTCCCTGACAGCCACACTCATATTGTAAGTATGCTGCTTGTTTTGACAATTGTATGGGAATTGTCCTAAAACCACATTTTTTCCCCCCTCCTCCATGGGTGAGAAGCAATGACTGATGTTGCATGAACTTGAATCGTGAAATTTAAATTTGGTTGTCATATATTTAAATCAAAAACATTATCATGTTCACTGAAAAAGGTGACATGTGTATTTTATATTTACTTTTTGGCTGTTGTTTTTTGTTTGTGGCCGGGACTGAGTTTGAACCTGCCACCTCTGGTATATGGGGCCGGCGCCCTACTCCTTTGAGCTACAGGTGCCCCCTATATTTACTTTTTACTTATTAATTTTTTTGTAGAGACAGAGTCTCACTTTATCACCCTCAGTAGAGTGCTGTGGCATCACAGCTCACAGCAACCTCCAACTCCTGGGCTTAGGCGATTCTCTTGCCTCAGTCTCGCAAGTAGCTGGGACTACAGGCATCCACCACAATGCCAAGCTATTTTTTTGTGGTAGTTTGGCTGGGACCAGGTTTGAACCCACCACCCTCAGT
>CAUYPK010070159.1:0-61897 GCA_963574355.1 Loris lydekkerianus
AGATACTTTACTAAGAAGAATATGTTCCAGCTCCATCCATGTAAACATGAGAGAGGTAAAGTCTCAGCCCTACTATGAAACTAATTTAGGGCTTTCACATGAAAGCTATGACCCAGTTACAACCTAAGAATAAGGGGAAGGGAGAAAGGGAGGGGAGGGAGGGAGTAGGGAGTGGAGGGAAGCGGATTGGTGGGATTACACCTACGGCGCAATAACTGGGAGAATGCCAGGAAGGCTGTGTTGACCTGTGTGATGAAAATGTGTCAAACGGTATATGAAGCTAGTGTATGATGCCCCATGATCATATCAATGTACACAGCTATGATTTAATAAAAAAAAAAAAAAAAGATTTGGTAAGAACAAGAGGGTAAGGAAGATCTGTTGAAAAAAGTTAAATTAGGATTCTCAGTCTTCAGAAAGATCAGGATACATATATGGTAAAGGGGACATCAGTACCCTATTCATCTCCTTTGGGTCTTTCAGTGTACTCTGGCCACCTTCCCGTTGGAGGTATCTTCACCTTTGGCCTTTTTACTAGGTCCATGCCTGCCCCAAGAATTTGCCAGGAATTAAGACTCCTTCTCTAGCAGCCCCTTAACCAATGATACCCAGGAGTTTGTGTATAAATACCCATGGGGTGGGGGTGAAGGTATTTAATTCTGAGACTTGTGGCTTGTCTAATTTTCCAAAGTTTGCTTACTCAGGCGGCAGCTTAATAGCTTTCTTCACTACTGTTTCCACTTCCCTACTTCCTTACTTCTGATCTTTGCACTTCCCAAATTAACTGCTATGTGCATTTGAATCCTTGTCTCGGGTCTGCTTGTGAGAGAACTCAAACTAAGACGGGGCAGAAGCTCCATCACATCCAGAAATTATTAGAACTCAGCCAACTTCCCAGAAGGGCAGTGAGTCCATCTCATTCACTCTTTCCTCTTCTCAGTTTCACTTGCAAGTTGATTAATAATAATGAGCATTATTTACTTAGACCATTCGGAGGTACAGTGTAGTTTTTGGGGTTCATAAGGCCACTAAGATCTTCAGTTCAACCCATTTCTTCCAATAGTTACCAAAGTACATAATTTCTGTCTTCTGAAAGTCTCTAAAATAAATCTGTTCCTTTACTTTTTTATTAATACTATCTTAACAGAGAAGACTGCAGAGGCAAAAAGGAGGGCTTTGTTTTCTAAAAGGAAACATTGTGCAGATTGAGGTGACACAGCCTTAACAAAAGTGCACGTCAAGAGTAGGTTGGGCCACATCTATGGTGCATATTTTTATCTATAATAATAAAAAAAAAAACTGTACAAAAAAAAAAAAAAAAGAGTAGGTTGGCGAGTTAGTGGTCATATGGCAAAACACACAGGGCAGGGGAAGGCTGGAATCTGAGGAGTGAGGAACGGTCTGACCTGTATGCCCCAAATCACCAATCTCCCTTCATTGGCTGGGTCCAGGTAATCTATGAATTGGCACCAGGTGGTCTGTTGGTGGTCATCTGTGGAATATTTAGCTGCAGTTGTTTCCAGAAACCATTCTTTGACTTGGTTGCAGAAACACATGTTTTCCAATACTTTCCAAGGACACAGAGAGCAGCATGAGAGCTCCTTACCCATCAATGGTGTCTTGGTTCTGCTTTTAACTTTTCAGTCACAGGGAGTCTTTGTCTGTCCTTTGGGGCATAATCTAACATTATATTAGATCATGACTTCCTTGTAGGGGCAAAGAATTTTCTTTCTTTTTTCAATGTTCAAACCTAAGTTTTGAAATGAATTGACAAATAGATTAACAAGGAAAAAAGGTATATAAATTTATTAACATGGTGGACATAGGATTCCTGAGGTTCAAAGAAGAGAGAGGTGACTGAGATTTTCACAGCATCCTGAGGTTACAGAAAGAATAGGGAATGAGGCTTTCTGTGGAAGATGGCATCACAGGTTTTGGGAAAGTGAAGAGAAAGAAAGCATGGCAAGCAAAGCTGTCTGATTACGCAGAATAAAAATCTCAGGTAGAATCTCAGAGCTGCTCTCAGAAAGTATAGACAATAGCCTGTGGTGAAGCTGTCAGACATTTCCACATGTCAGAACTTGAGTCTCTTTTCCCTGTGAGTTAATCTTTCCTAGATGTAGATAAGGAAGATAAGGGAAACCTCAGAGAAAGCTGATTGCATCCTCTGTTCACAATATAGATTTCCTCTACAGACAAAAATCTCCCCTTTAAAGGACAGCTTTTCATAGCTATTTCTATGTTTTTAACCCTCTGAAAAGCCCTCCAAATATGCCAAAGAAATATATTTGGGGATGGTTTAGTTTGGTTTCCTACATCATCATCAGTTACATGTCAACTAGTCAGTTTCATTTGCTTACCTTCTGTTCAAGAGTGTGAGAATGAGTAGTCCATGAAACATTCAATATCCAGTAATAGGATTAATTACCTATGTTATTCTCCAGTGTCAGAGGAATTTTTGATACAAATATTTGATGCTGCAAAAGCATAAACAGTGCTATACTAATTAAAGAGAAGTAAGATGTAGAAAATAATTACCTTTATGTTTTTATTTTTTATATTCCAGTCTCTTTACCCACTTGTAATGGTCGGTCGATTTTTTTTTTTTTTTTTTTTTTTAGTGTAGCACAAATATCTGTATATTATTAAAGCAATATTTTCGGAATTTCTACTTACTATGAGTCCTAAGTTCCTAAACACCATTATTATGATAAGCTGCACATATGAAGAATGTGTATGATTTAATTTTCATCATTATGAAGCAGTGTTTGAAAAATTTAGCCGGGTACAGTGGTGAGTGCCTATAGTTCTTGCTGTAGGCATTCTCTGGGTTACTAATGAAATAGGTTCTATAGGTTTCTTAAGTTGAATTTGTATGTAAGTTGGAACAGGTACACTTACCTATTACCTGCACTAGCCTTAATAGCCTTCATCTGTACGTGTGTGGCTTATGTCTGCATATGGACAGTGCAGTTTGCACCTCAGTGACTACCTGTACTTGGGAGGTCTGTCATTTAGCTTGTAAGAAAAAGTAAAATACCAAGTCTTAACGTTAGCTCTACAGTAGCTGAATCATCTACTTATCATACTATTAGCAAGCTGTATCAAAATACAGCCTCCAGTAGAGTTGCTCATAAAAATACAAAAAGAAAATACCTTAATTACTGAATCTTTCCTCAGAAAGGTGGGTAACTGTATTATTAAAAAGCTCAATGCAAACTCTTAACATTTTTTAACCAATTAGGTATGTTTGTGTCCTGCCTCATTTTTCTTCCAGCAATCCCACTGCTAGGTATTAAATAGTTACTCAAAGGAGAAAAAGACATTTTATAAAAAAGACACTTGTACTTGAATGTTTATAGCAACATAATTCACAACTACAAAGATGCGGAAACAATCCAACTTCCCATACATACATGAATGGGTTAATAAATTGTGGTATATGTATACTGTGGAATACTATTCAGCCATAAAAAATGTGATTATCTAATATCTGTCATAACAATGTGGATGGAATTGGAGACCATTCTCCTAAATGAAGTACCATGCAAATAATAATCCTATATTGGAAATAGTTGATCAACACTTACATACATATATGGAAATAAAACCCAAAGGAAATTAAGTAGGTAGGAGAAGGAATAGAGTAGATTTATACCTAACTGGGGTGCAATGCATATATTCTGGGTGAAAGGTGTATGTAGAACCTTTAAAATGTATAAAAGCAAATTATCCAACCAAAATATGTGTACTTCTATAATATTCCAAAATTTTAAATAACTTTTTTCCATTAACAATTATGAAATGAATTCTTAAAGTTTAGAAACAAAATAATCTATTCTCTGGATTGTAATTAGTAATTCAATGACTATAGTGGGATAAAAAGTACCTTAGTAACATATATTTATATTACCAACTAATTAAATAAAATTTGAAGATTGTAATAACACTTCCCTTTATTTCTGGATATAACATGATATAAGTAAAACTTGAGGGTAAGATGTACATATATATTAGAATTCTATATAGAACTCAATATATTGTTATTTGTCATAATTTAACCATATACATGCACACATATGTTTAATACCCACTATATATATTTCAGAAAAGTTTAGAAATTACTTTGCATCAGTGCCAACACCATCCATGACTAGGCACCCTAACGGCCCTCAAGCCTGCTGCATGGCACTCCAGCCAGCAGACACGGATGCAACATGGTTGGCCCAGACTCCACCCTCCAGGCCCGCCCTAACTGCCTGCCTTCCTTGAGTTGACTAATAGAGCCAACCAGAGACAGCCTTCATAATGGAGAAGATATTTGCATACTATGAATCTGACAAAGGGCTAACAACTAGAATTCACAAAGAACTCAAGCAAATCAACAAAACAATAGCAAACAACGTTGTGAAAATCTGGGCATAAGATAGGAACAGAATCTTTTCTCATGAGGACAGATGAAGGGCCAACAAAATTATGAAAAAAATGCTCATCATCTCTAATTATTATAGAAATGCAAATCAGAGCCACTTTGAGATACCACCTAACACCAATGAGAATAGCCCACATCACAAGGTCTCAAAGGTACAGATGCTGATGGGGGTGTGGAGAGAGGGGTACACTGATACACTGTTGGTGGTATTGCAAACTAGTATAGCCTTTTTGGATAGAAGTGTGGAGAATCCTCGAAGAACTAAAAGTAAACCTTCCATTTGATCCCTTAATCCCATTACTAGTGATCTACCCAAAAGAAAAAAAAATTCATTTAACCATAAGGACATTTGCACTAGAATGTTTATAGCAGCTCAATTCACAATTACAAAAATGTAGAAACAACCCAAGTGCTCATGAAGCCATGAATGGATTAATAGAATATGGTATTTGTATTTAGTGGAATGCTATTCAGCCATAAAAGATGGAGATTTTGCATCTTTTGTATTTGCCTGAATGGTGTTGGAGAACATTTTCTTAAGCATCTCAAGAATGAAAAAGGAAGCATCCCAAGTTTCTCAAAACATAGCTCAACTACAGGCCTACAGAGGGGTCTTGGTTAAGTTCCCCCCTTTTGAGTACAACGTAGGGGTATATGGCACACTTCCTGGGTGAAGGACACAACTACAATTCAGACTCTGAACTTTACAAGTACAAATATTGAACTTAATTCTGTGTACTCTCATATTAACCCAAAACAGCCCCTCCCCCCCAAAAAAAGGATAAAATTTTGTATCCTTTGTTACAACTTGGATGGATTTGGAGAACACTCTGTTGAATAGTGTCTCAAGAATGGAAATACAGGCATCACATGTACTCAGTGCTAATTTGAAGCTTGTAGATTCACAATAACTATGTGCTCACATAAGGGAAAAACTCAATTGAATTCAAGAAAGAAGGGGAGGGGGCTGGTGGGTTCCGTCCCAGCGGGAACAATGTGAGGTGTATGAGAGACATAGCTACAACTTAGACCACAATTTTGTATTTGTAAGGCAAAGTCTAATTGTATGTACCTTCATATTAATCAGAAATTAAAGCAAAATTTCCAAACAGCCAAAATTACTTTGCATGAGAAATGATAGCAGACATGCCACACATTTAACAGTGGAAAACCGGGCTTTCCGCTGCATATAAATGTGCCATATACCCCTACGTTGTACCCAAAGTGATGTAATTTTTGTGTTCAAATACACAATCAGCAGTTACATAGTAGACAGAAGGAATGCATCCTTTGTGTTTCTGATACTAGAACCAACTAATAGAGGGTAACTATAGTGAAAGGATTTGTAAGAACTATAGTCATTCAACTTACATTAGCTTTGTAGATAAAGTAGTGTGTTCCTCATCACTGGATAGTTTAGTGATTAAAATATTTAGTTGCCTAAAGTCATGATTCTCAACTGTGAGTAGCAGTGTTTAGTAAAGGTTTATGGAATGAGAAGATGACTAAACAGCTGGGTGGATGATAACTGTCAGGGAAGGAGGTTGGGTTTGATATCTCTGCGGTCCTTTTCAATTCCAGTTTCTCTGGTACTGTTTTTCCAATAGAGTCAGAGGAGTGCGTGATGGAGCTTCAGTGAATGATGGTGTGCCTCACTTAGACAATTACTCAGAGTTAAAGAAATCAAAGAGTGTGGGAAGGTTTTACAGATAGTACTGGACTGGGGTACCTGAGAAACTCATTGTTTTAACAATGAAAAGAAAGTCTCTTTTGTATTTAAATTTGCTAATATGTAGTATCTATTAATTAATATTAAATACATCTTATTCTTTAGCTTACTTAACTTTTAAATTAGAATTGTCCGTTGCTATCTTCAGAGTCATGTTGAGAGGCCAGGTGCCAGGCAGATGCCTGAATGAGCCCTGGTCACTCCTTGCTGTTGAGCCCTGAGAGTCCCCTTGAGGAACTTCAGATTTGAGGAAGGCCCCTGCAATGGGGCAGCCTGGCTGAGACACTGTGATTTTAAATTAAATTAAATCTTTGTGGTTTTGCTCTGCAAAAAAATAATAATAATAAAAATAAAAAAATAAAAAAATTGTCCATTGCTGCTTTTTTTTATTAAAGTATGTATAATTGGTGTTACTTTTGAAATTTAAGCAAATTTGTCTGTGTATTTAAGGGGTAGTTTGTATTCTGCAGTATTTCCTAGCCCAATTATGAAGGCTGAAGGATATTCAGGACAAGAATACAAATAAACTTGATATATACTATACCCAATGACTGAGCGATACTGCCATTGCAACCATTTTTAAAAATTGTACTTAAAACTACCCATGGGAAAAATCATGAGCTATACTTCCAGTAGTGGCTTCTGATTGGGACGTGGACAATTAGAGAGTTAGAGAATAAGTTCAAATTCTGAGAGGTGAGAAGCTGAAATCAATCTTATTGCCATAGAGATGGTTGGGAAGAGGTGTGTTGCTGAAGATTTTGCAAGGTGTGCCTTAGGCAGTGTTCCCATATCTCCCAGCCCAAGTTGACTAAAACCCATATATATATTCTTTTGCTTGAGATAAGTCAATTCTCAGAGCTGCTTTCTGCGGTGATCTGCTAATTCTATAATTCAACCAAAAATCATTTTGGAATCTATTTTATATTTGATGTAATAGTCATAGGTCTAAATGTGACTTGAGACCTGTGAAGTTTTTCACCTCTCGGGTGGCCCTAGTTTGATATGAACTGGCTTTTTGGAATGGTAACATTCATTTATTATGCATTGTGGATGAATGTACAGGCAGGCCCTAGGCTACAAACATCCAACTGACATGTGACTCACACTTAGGAGTAGGGGTATTACAGGTAATAGGTAAATATACCTGTTCCAACCTACATACACATTCAACTTAATAACAAACCTATCTTGTTCATAATCCCAGGACTGCCTGTATGGAATAAAAACTGCATGGCATTTATTTGGGTTATAAGCACATGCTTGGGCATTTCCAAGACGCCCTGTCATTCGGCATTCTCTCCAGTAATGTAGGGGCTCCAGTTGCTGCTCATCTTCACAACCTCGTGCTATTTCTAATCATTTTTAGTATTCTAATGGAGGTGCAGTGCTGTAATACTGTGGTTTGTATGGCCCTGACGACTAAAGATGTTGGACATCTGCTGTGCTTGTTGTCTGTCTGTCCATCTTACTTTGTTATGTTTATTTTACATCATTTTATGAATATAGGTCATTTTTGTTATTGAGGTATGAGTTGTCTGTATGTTCTTGGTATTATGTTTTTAATCCAAAATACACTATTGTAAAAATGATTTCCCAGGTTGCAGTTTGTCTATTCATTTTTAAAATGATGGATTTGGAAGAACAAAATTTTTTTAGGAAGTCCAATTTTCATTTCATTCTTTTTTTTTTTTTTTTTTTAAGAGACAGAGTCTCACTTTGTCACCCTCAGTAGAGTGCCGTGGCCTCACAGATCACAGCAACCTCCAGCTCTTGGGCTTAGGCTATTCTCTTGCCTCAGCCTCCCGAGTAGCCGGGACTCAGATGAATGCACAGGCAGGCCCTAGACTACAAATACAAGGCCCTAGGCGCCTGCCACAACATCCAGCTATTTTTTTTGTTGTTGTTGCAGTTTGGTCAAGGCCAGTGCCCTACTCACTGAGCCACAGGTGCCACCCTTCATTTCATTCTCTTATAGTTAGTGCCTTTGTACCTGTCTAAAGAAATCTTTGCTTACTTATTTGGTTCTGAAGATATTCTGCTATGTTTTCTTCCAGAACCTTTATAGCTTTCACTTTATATTTAGATGGAAAGACTATACGTATACATGTAAACTATTATATTTTTTAAAATCTGGTGTTATCCATAGTTAAGGTGGATTTTCAAGATGTCTGATTACTTGAAGTCATACTGTAATTCATAATTACATTTCAGTATGTCTTTTTCATGGGGGAAAACTACATTGTAGCATTAATAAAAAACCTAAACCATGAATAAAATCTACTACTCCAGGATTTGATTCCTCCTCCTTCTCCTTCTTCTTACTATTTTTCTTTCTTCTTCTCTGTTTACCCTTTCTTCTCTCTCTCCCTTTTTTTCTACTTTGTTCCTTTTTTTCTTTCTCCATTTAATTTTTCTGTTACTATTATTGTATTATATGTTTTCATAGTTGAGTTGTTTTTAGATGATAAAATATCTCCTAAGTAGTAATTGGTCTTGAGATTGGATAATGGGATACTCCTTTGTAATAGCGTGTTTTTCCATCACTGGCCTTGTACACCTTACTGATATTGTAATTCATGTTTGTTATTTTATTAAACCACAGAAAATCACCTAGAAAAGATGTGGAGCTACATTTAGAATCATAGACAGCTATAACTCAGTCCAGTTTATAATTTAAAAACTAGCTTTAAGTAATATGATTTGAGTAGAAAAATAATTCTCTAAGATCAAGTGAGAATAAAAATTTCGCATTGTACAATGAAGCCTTCATGAAAAGATGACAAAGATGTTTTTGAAATGACAAATAATAACATAGCATAAGTTTTATGATATGTATAAAGTGCATACTGTATCCTGCTTACAGTAATACTATTTTTGAATGCTGAGATTTCTGATAAAAGTTTGCCGTAATGTAGATTTTAATATCCTATTGTATAGTAACATTTCTTGAACTTGTTTTGCAGTATCTTGAGTTTATAACTTCTTAGTGCTATTGATTGAGTGGTGAGTGAAATATGCCTTTAGGTCTAATTCCCACTACCTTAAACCCAACTTATCGGAAGTGTATTCTTGCTTGTACTAAACAACTGTTCTTTTTCTTTGGTGTAGGATAAGAAATGGATTCTCAATCATGAAGATGTCACATTGGGAGAATTACTAGGCAAGGTATGTGAACAACTGAGCAAAAATAAACAACAGTCTCTATATCGATTGAGACCTCAGATATTTTCATTTTCTTCAAAGCTTTTCTCATATGACAGCATGTAGCAAGGCAGATCACACATACCTATAAAAATACAATACTACATCTGTTATAAATACTGTAATGTTAACTGAAATAGTTGTGTGAAAATCTTTGAAAGATTTCAGGATAATTCTTCACATTTTAAAATAGTGTATGTATGTTTTACCCGTGAGGAACTAAAAGCCATAATCCTTTTATTATAGCACAGTGGCACCAAACTAGTGGGCTAAGATTTGAAAAGAAACTGTAACATAATAAAAGTCTAAATAAACACCTAATAGTGTTGCTTTATTTGTTTCTGATTATGTGTGATAGTTTAGAAAAAATGAAATACAGTTCCTTGGGATTTTAGGATTCGGTACAGAATTACAGTATGTAATAACACTAGACACATATTTCAGTCTAAAAATGAGGCCAGAATACATGTTTCAATATATTCATTTTGTAACTAGCTTTATTAGTTGTCAGAGAAGGCAAATATGTGTAATTAAAGCCCCTCTTGCGATCTAACTGGAAGTTTCTTTCAACTCATAGGCCATATGAAAGTATGTTATATCTAACAACAATGGCAGCTGTTTGTTAATTAAGTAGATTATTTGAAAACTTTTTAATTTATAATTGAGTTTCAGTGAATAAATATTAAAGTTTTGTCAATCACTTATTTAATGATGTTTCCATATGAAATCCAGAATTAAGTTTAGCTTTATGGTGACAAATAGTGTAAAATTCCTACATTCAGGGAAAACTAATATAAATTTATGAGTGATCAGACCTAGACCTAATTAAAGTTCAGCATTTTTAGATAAAGAAATAAATGATTATTTATTACTCTTCTGAGTCATCTATAAACTTGATGAATTAACTTTTTCCCTATTTTTTAATCTCTATTGAGAAAGTAAATCTTTGTTGAAATAATCTACTTTTTAGGATTCTTATCATTTATTATTTTAAAATATCTTTTCTAAATGGAAGCATCAAATTGTTATTGGAAAACAAATTTGTATTGGCTCATTTATTGTTATTGGAATACAAATTTGTATTGGTAAATTCTGCAGAACCTCAAGGTAAAAGCAGTGAGTGATGTATTTGTTTATTTTGCGGTACTCTTCTCAATTTTAAGGAAATATTTCTTCTCTTCATTACACTAGGTCAGTATCCTAATAGCAGTAATTTAGTCTATAGTTATAACAAACTAATTAATTCCCATGCTAATACAATTAAGTAATAAATTATAAAACTGTACTACATGCTGAAATAAATAAAATATGTTGAAGGATAGATTTTTCAGTACTTAAATAATATTTTCAGTTAAAGAGAAATATTTCAATCATTATGTTTAATTTACTTTGTGAAGTATGTCTTACAAGGAGAAATTCAGCTTCTTAGTAAGGCTATTTCAAAGAATAATTATTTTCCCAATGACAAGTAGCCTGTCAGTGTCAGTAAGTTTAGTCGTTTTAGATAAAAGACTGTGGCTTTAAGGGACACCATGTGGCTTAATTTCACATAATATTTTAGAAAATGATTTGTCATTTAATGTATTTTACTTCCTCTTTCGAATGAATATTTCCAGCTTTAGAGTATATGAGTAATTAAAAGAGAATTAGCCATGGTCCCTATCCTTACAGAATTTGGAGTTATAAAGTAATGTCAGGAATTCTAAATTTTGTTTTGTTTTTGTTAAGAGAGAGGGTCATGCTTTGTCACCCACGCTGTAGTGCAGTGTTGTGAATAGATCTCACTGCAGCTCTGACCTTCTAGGCTCAAGGAATCTTCCCATCTCAGCCTCCCAAGTAGCTGGAACTACAGGTACATGGCATCTTGCCTGGCTAATTTTTTTTAAAACTTTTTATAGACACAGGTCTGACTGTGTTGTCCAGTCTGGTTTTGAACTACTGGCCCCAGGCGATCCTCCTACCTGGCTTTCCCAAAGTGTTGGGATTACAGGCATGAGCTATCACATCTGACCTAGGTTTTCTTTTCTTTCTTTTTTTTTTTTTTAATTCAGCATTATATTCTTAATAGTCTCTACTTGATATACAGTTGTTATCCAATAAATATTTTCATTTGGTCATCCAGTATTTATTTTTTGATTGCCTACCATGTGGTAGGCACTCAAGTAGATGCATTTCATGGTGTCAGTGAACAAGCAGACAAAAATATCCATCCTTTCCCTTGTGAAGCTAACATTTTATATAGTAGGGGAGGACACAATAATAAGCATAATAAATAGGTAAATTTTATAGGGTTAGAAGATGCCAAATTCTTTAAAAAATGTTGAAGTGTTGGGAGTGCTATTAGTTGGAATTATAGTTTTTGATAGGAAATCTAGGTAAGCCCTATTTTACTTTTGAATGAGAACTTGAAGAAAGTGGGGAATTTAGCCACGTGGACATTTGAGGGAAGAGGTTCTTGGCTAATGCAAAGTTTGTTTGAAGGGCAAAGGAGCCTAGTTGTAACTGGGGGAGAAAGGGTAAATAAGATAGGAGAGGAAGTTTTAGGTTTTGAGGTTATAGATCATATAGGATCTTGTAAGCCATTGTAATGACTTTGGCTTTGATTGTCAATGAGACAGTGAGTTGGAAGACAGTTTTGAGTGGATGAATGGCATGATCTTACTTTTTGAAAAGGTCACTCTGGAAGTTGTGTTACAAATATGCTGTCTAGTGGGAAAGTTAGGAGGCAGTCGCGCTTACCTGACTAAAAGATGTTGCCAGATTAGGATGATGGCAGTGAAAGTGGTGAGAAGACATATTTTTGAAATTGTCTGGATGGGCTTTGTCTATGTGTGGCATCAGGGAAAGAGGAACATTATTTGTAATTGTAACAGGTTTTAGGGAATAAGAATAGGTGTTCAGCTTTAGATGAATCTAATTTTTCTGTTAGACTTATAAGTGGAGATAGAAACAATTGAATATCAAGTCTGGTGTTTTAGAAGAGAGATCTAGGTCCCAAGTATAAATCTGTGGTTGGCATGTAGATGTTATTTAAAACCATATGATTAGAGGTTTTCAAAAATAGAATGAGTCTCTAGGTGGAGAAGAGGACCAAGGACGGAGCCAGGGCCATTCTGACATTAAGGGGCTGGAGGAAAGAGAAGTAATCCTCAAAGGAGATTGAGAAACACCAATGTATTAAGAAGGCAGAAACCATGAGATGCCTTGCAAGACAAGAAGAGAAAGTCCACCAAGGAAGAGAGAGTGATCAATGTGTTAAATGCTGCTGGGAGGTTAAATGAGATGATAATTGAGAATTAACCATTGGATTTAGCAATGTAAAGATCACTGGCAACGTGGCTGAGTAGTTCCTTGCAATGTTTTATACGAAAGATGGATCGGAATGGGCTTAAGAGAGAATAGGAAGAAAAGAAGTAGAGATAGCAATGATGTAACTCTTTGAAAGGTTGCTGCAAAAGGAAGTAAAGACATAGAGTAGTAGCTTTGAGAGGATGATTTGTGCTTTGTTATATTTGATTAATCTGAGAGAAATCATACTATGTTGGTTTGCAGTAGAAAATGATCTAGTGAAAAATTCATGATCTGGGAGAGAGAGATGTAAATTGCTAGAGTGATCTTTGTGTAGGTACAGGGGGATGAGATTCTGCTTACATTGGATGATGAACTTCAGTAGAAGTACAATATGTAGTTCATTTTTATAACAGTGAGGAAGATTGGTGGGTAGGTAAACATAGGGCTGAAAGTCCAAAAGTTCTCTTTAAATAGCTTTTTTTTTTCTCAGTGAAGTAGGAAACAAAATCATCAGATAAGGATGAGGAAGAGAGATTTAGGAAGAGAGTAGAAGGGAAAACAGCTATCCAGAATAATAGGAGAGTCCAGAAATACAATAATATTATTGAGCTGTATTAAGGGCCCCTTAAACGTTTGTGTTCATGAATGTAAAAGTGAAAACAGTCGGCGTTGTTTTGGTCTTTCTCTAGCCATGTTAGCTTCATAGGTGAAGTTTTCTCCACGCAGGATTAATCTGCTAGTGCTCTGGTGAATGTATTAGATGAACGTGGGAATAAAGATAAGATCAGTTTGGGTGTGAAAAATTGAATCACGGTTACCTCTCAGAGATGCAAGGAGGAAAATGTGGAGTGAAAGTCTGAATGCTTACAGGGAAAATGATGGTCCTAGTAACTGAAAAAAGTAATTTAGCCAGTAAGAATCTTTTGATAGTTAAAGTGATAAATTTTAGACAAGCTAAATTACAAGTGCTTTAGAATCAATCATTCAGGTAAGTAGAGGTTTGGCAGTAATTGTGTATATTAATATCTCTCAGTTCTATCTCTGATATAATCTAACAATTGTGGGGGAACTCTTGAGAATAACAGATGTGAAGCTCAAATTTTTCCATTTTCTAATTTATGATGAATATTTACTATGTTGAGAACTCAAAGTATGTTTACTTTTCATGAAAAAATGATTATTTTATAAATATTAAGAGTTGAATATTTGATTAAGTAGTAAAAACTGAATATAGGACTCTTGGTAAAAATTTTAAATGCCTATACAATAATTTTAAATAATATTAATCAGTATTTCAAGGTGTAAATTTTAACTTGTAAATTTTGTAGGTTAAGAGTTACATTCATTTTAGACCTCTAAAATGCAATAATTAGCAGAGTCCTGGTTCAAAGACTTCTTGCTTAACAACAATAACATTATGATTTATTATGATGGTTATATACATAGCTATGTAAAAAATACATAAGCATACATAGGCAGACTTAAAGAAATATTCCTAAATAGCTGTTGTCCTGGTGTGATCTTCTCTGTAATATTATGTTTTGTACTTAACAATAAAAGAAAAATAAATTGACTTCAAAGTTTCATCACTTCTTAAATAAATACAGTCTAAGTAAGGCATTTTGTATCAAAATAGTTTCTAGCCATAGAATAAGCTTTGATGTTCATATATTTGGTAGAAATTAGCTCATCACAGGTGACACTGACATTTGTGTAAGTGTCTCCTCCTCCTTAGTGCCTTTCAGACATTGACAACCTACAATCGTGGCTATTGACAGCCCCTAATCTGCCTTCATTCTGTTGTGTTTTCCCTACTGTCACTTTCTTCTCCAACTGACATACGGATGTGTGGAGCAAGACTAGCAGTTATGCCTCAGAATCTTTGCTTTATCTTGAAACGTTAATGGATAATTTTTAGTATAATAAAATAGAGAGCTTTGGGCAGTGCCCATAGCTTAGTGGGTAGGGTGCCGGCCACAATCACTGAGGCTGACAAGTTCGAAACCGGCCCTCGCCTGCTAAACAAACAACAACAACAACAACAAAAATAGCCAGGCATTGTGGCAGGCATCTGTGGTCCCAGCTGTTTGGGAGGCTGAGGCAAGAGAATCGCTTGAGCCCAAGAGTTCGAGGTTGTTGTGAGCTGTGATGCCACGGCACTCTATCCAGGGTGACAGCTTGAGACTCTGTCTTAAAAAAGAAAAAAAGAGAGAGAGAGAGCTTTGAGAGTAAAGAACTAGACAACTAGACGGAATGAAACTTCTGGGAGCATCAGTTTGTGTTTCTCTTTTTTTTCCCCATTTTTGTTCTTGTCAATTCTCCTGTAGCTTCACACCTCCACATGGTTATTGTGTTGTGTATTTATGAAGTTGGAGAACTGACAAAAGCAACATTGCTGATCTTTATTTCCACTCAGATTTCAAATAAAGTTAACAGAGTGCTTTGCTTAACTCAGAACCCTTCATGTGTGCTTTCCTTGTATTTGGCAAAGATTTACGTGCGGTTGTGTACCTCAAACAATGAATGTATTTGTATTTGCAGGGAAATTTTGGTGAAGTATATAAAGGCACATTAAAGGATAAAACTTTTGTTGCTGTTAAAACATGTAAAGAAGATCTTCCTCAGGAACTGAAAATAAAATTCTTACAGGAAGCCAAGTGAGTTTTCTAAAGTAATACAAAATATGTATTTATAATGTAAATTGTTCATTAACATGTAGGTTTGAAGACATCCTAAATTGTGATTTGCTGAAGTAGAGGTAAGCACTTGACAACCCTCGCAAGTAAACACTTTCAGATGATCTCAACCAGGTGTTAATAAGCGCTAAATATTCTTTATTCTCTAAAACATTGCAGTGGTTTGCTTTGTAACACAGACATGTACACATACATATATATGAAATACTCTGATTGTCTTTGTATATTACATACAAGGTCAGCAATTAAGTCTACAAACTCATCCTAGAAGTGCTGCTGAAGCACATTCAAGTCACCACTGCCAGCAGCTAGTCCACCAGGTTCACCTAGTCCCAGCAGTTTGGGAACTCTTTTTCTGAAGTGTCCATTAGAGCTGTCATCCTACCAGGTCTGACAATTAAGTTTGAGAACTCATCCTAGAAAATTTGCTTTGTGAGTTCGACGAGGCATTGGTGTCAATGTCCAGCTCCCCAAGGGGAGTAATTTGAAGGTGACCTTAGTGATATTCAGCAATGAGGTATGTGGCATTTTTTCTAGAATGAGTTTGTGAACTTAATTGTCAGACTGGTGTATGTAACATATATGCATTTAAATACATAATTATTTCTATCCTCTTTAGACATTATAGCTTGATTTCTGTTTTCCCAGCTGTTAGCTTTCTTTTCTGAGAATCTCAAAGTTCTTAAGTTTTTGGGGGGCATAAAATTTGCATATTGTTTTTTCTCTGATTTATTTTCTAAGATAGTTACCTTCTCTTTTTTCTATTGTTAGCTAAAAATTTTTTGCCTTGATACCCCTGTGCTGTAGTTATAACCATCTCTAGACTAATTTAAATCCTCTCTAGATTACCTAAACAATGCAAATGCTATGTAAAGAGTTCTATTTGTTTTATGTTTTGTTGTATATATTCAATTTTACTAACAAAACTGTAAGTACTGCTACTACAGAACTATAAGTAGTAAAATTGAGTATATACAACAATACATATAGATTGGTACTTAGAGTAAGCTAAATGGACACATGGGTGGAAAATTGATGGACAGACAAATGAATGTATGGGAGAGGAGGAGGAGGATGTGTGGGTTCATGGATTTGGGGTATAAAGGGACAGTGCCCTGGGAGACAGTGCCATGGCAGTGAAAGACCGATTTATAAATCCCACAGCTTGGAACATTTTGATGGAAATTTCTCTATTCATCATCTAAAAATGAATATAAAATGGATAAAACTAGTTTGATGCACTTATTAAATATTATGTATAGAATAACATTGTAAATCATTTTCATGTCCATTATTGGCAATTTAGTAAAAAAGTCTAATGATAAATTAAAAGGTATGCTACATGGTTGAAATTCATAGCCTTATTATTTTATACTTAGCTGTAAATATTCCTAAGGGAAAAATCTATGTCTAGTATTTTTTTTAATATTTAAATTTCTTGTTTTCTATCTTATATTGTTTTATTGCAAACCAAAGAGCTTAATTTCATTTTATAAAGTAGATTATGGAGTTTCCTGTTAAAAATGAAAATTATATTCAGGGTCAAAGTTATTGATAGAATGCTCCCTTTATCTTTGAATTTTTCCATTCTGTATTTTCATTTTTAAGTTATTATATTTTCTATCTAGAACATTATTCTTAGCGCTATCCTTCCTTCAGTTGTGTATGTACAAAATATTAATTTTTTTCCTCTAAAGTTAAATTTTTTCATTCTCTTAGGAACAAATATGGAACTTTTGAAATATGAGTGAATTTATAACTATGTCAGTAGTATAATAAGGACTAAAATTTGGTAATAGAAATAATCAGTGCAGACAGGCTTCTGAGGAAATCTAATCTATTTTTATCTCATGGTTGGCATCTTATGGCTGAGTCTATCCTATATAGCCCTCTGGTGAAATTTTATCTTATCCAAAGTGAGTCTACTCTGCTTTATCTTAAGTCTATATGTTAAAACCATTACTCAATTATTATATTTTTTCCTTTTGCCAACTTTCTTTTTTTTTTTTTTTTTTTTTTGTAGATACAGAGTCTCACTTTATCAACCTCAGTAGAGTACTGTGGTGTCACACAGCTCACAGCTACCTCCAACTCCTGGGCTTAGGCAATTCTCTTGCCTCAGCCTCCCAAGTAGCTGGGACTATAGGTGCCCTCCACAATTCCCAGCTATTTTTTTTTTTTTTTTAATTAGAATTGGTCCGGGGCTGGGTTTGAAACCACCACCCTCGGTATAAAGGGCCAGCGCCCTACTCACTGAGCCACAGGTGCTGCCCTCTGCCAACTTTCTTAAAACTTTCTACCATTTTGAAATTGATCATGATCATTAAGAAAGCTTTAATTCCACAAATTTACTAATATGAGATGATTTCTTATTTTTAAGTGTTTTAAAATCAAAGTATATGCATGAAAAAAAATGCTACGCTAGCACCTTAGTTTTTGGTCCACTAATACTTTTTAGCTGTTCTTCTATGATTATAGCTAAAACCATTTATAATACTTTCAAGAGTTCTATACGTGTTTTAGACCAACTAGTAGTTATTCCTACTTAGCTTGGTTGTTAATCATTCAGAGCAGGTAATTTTTGAATTAATATTTAATTGAATTGAGGAGAACTGATTCATTTGCACCTGTTACTGCCTGTATTTATCAACACAGCTAGCCCTTTGTATCCATGGGTTCTGTGTCCATGGATTCCAACAACTACAGATCAAAAATATTCAGGAAAAAAAATAGATATTGCGTTTGTACTGAATATGTTCAGACTTACTTTTCTTGTTGTTAATTCCTTAAAAATACAGTGTAACAACTATTGACATAGCATGTACATTGTTTAGGTAATCTAGATCTAATTCAAATTATACACGAAGATCTGTGTAGGTTATATGCAAACACTGTGCTGTTTTTTTTTTTTGTTTTTTTTTGTTTTTGCATTTTTTGGCCAGGGCTGGGTTTGAACCCGTCACCTCCAGCATATGGGGCCAGTGCCCTACTCCTTTGAGCTACAGGTGCCACCCAACACCTTGCTGTTTTTTATAAGAGATAATGAGCATCTATAGATTTTTAGTGTCCACAGGGGTCCTAGAACTAATCCCTCACAGATACTGAAGGATGACCGTACTCACTAGTATTGATCTCATTTATCATAATTTAAGGTCACATTGAAATTTTAAATTTTGAATTTTAAATTATGATTAAAGTGTATTCTACTTTTAGAACACTAGTCATGACCATAAATTAATGTCTTATTTACTATTCAAATGATGACTATTCTTATACTTTTCTCTCATCTAGAATTCTCAAGCAATATGATCATCCCAATATTGTCAAACTTATTGGCGTTTGCACACAAAGACAGCCTGTCTATATCATTATGGAACTGGTTCCAGGTAATGTGATTTGAGAATTTTGCTTAATGACATTTTAATGTCATATTTTATTACTTTTATATGTTCAGTCTTTGATTTCTCCTTGTAAAGTTTCCAAGGATTTTAACATTTTCCCGTATAACAAAGAGCTTGTATAATACATGTGCTCAATATTTTATAGGTTGTAACACTGCTGTTTTGTAGAAAATGTCAGCTAACATTTTTTAAGAGATGGATTTACTATTAGAGTACTTGACACATGGAATTCAGTTATGTGCAGTGTTTATGTGTGAACAGCTGTTAAGAAAAGGTCAGTATGGTTAGTTGGTTTCATAACATTGATGGAACCATCTTATCTTAGTTTATCATGTATCATTTTTCAGGTACATCTCTACATGTCGTCTTTGGTGGTTATGTGTAATAATGTCATAGTGCTTGGGTCTCTTCTGGATTATGAACTTCTTTCATACGTGGACAGACATAAAGGCAGTCTGTCTAGGAACACATGCCAGCATTATTTTTTGGTGACCTCCAAACACCTCCAGGTCTTTGTGTTACCAACTTTTAATAACAGACACAGACAGCCTCTAACTGATAACAGTATGTTTGTAAGGGTTTTTTTTTATTGTTCACCGTCCTGTTGTAGAAAATACACTCAGAAGTAAAATTAGATCTTACAAAGGTTACAAATATAATATTTAACAACTGAAGGGAATTTGTTTTACCTTTACCATTTATTTAGTCTTTTCAAAGAAATTCAAAAGAATATGAAAAATGTTTCTAACTTTAATTAAAACATGTTAAGCAAACCTGATATTGTAGACTACTCATTAAATACTATCTATGGAATTCTTCCACTATTTAGGACAATTGGTCTGGTTTTATGATATTACTTTGCTTACTGTTGAAATATTTATTGATATTACCATATATAAAGGACACTCAAATCATCATCTCCATCCTCATCAAGGTAGAATTATCTGTGTTCGATGCACTGAATGTTTGAATGGCCAGACTATTTATAATCTATATTAAAATAGCATTCAGCATAGTTATGAAAAGATAAAACAGTACAGTCCTAATGTTTAAAAACAATTACATAGCCTATGCTTATAACTAAAATTTAAAATCATTAAAATATTTTACCTTTAATGTTTAAATATTATAAATTAAATGTTAACATTTACAGTGGCAGGAATGAAGACACTGGATAATAAGAAATGCTGCTGAGAAACTTACAGCTAAAAGACGGGGCAGACTTGATGAGGAAAGTTGATTTTGGGCTAATCATGGTGTTTAAAGGAGATTAGATGCAAACTCCAGATGAAAGTCCAGGTTAAATAGAACAAAAGAAGATAGCTTTATATGCAGAGCCAGGCAAGTGTTTATACACTGACTAGTAACCTCTGTTTACATTTTTTAAACGAATTAGTATAATAAACTTGATTAGAAAATTCAAAATGTAATGAAAGGTAGACAATTAAAAATGAAAACTTCCCACTCAACAATATAATTACATTCCAAAGCTAATTGCTACTTATAAGTTTTTTTTTTTTCCAGGACAATGTTTAATGCAAATGCCTTGATTTTATGCAAGTGCTTTATGTTTAATTTTGAAAAAAAATCATAACATTGTTTCAGATCTTGCTTTTTAAAAAAAAATTTTTTTTATTCATAGCTGTGTACATTAATGTGATCATGGGGCACCAAAAAAATTTAATGTAATATGCAATAGTTTCTTTTATGGTCATCCATATAATTCTACCTTTTTGTTTAATGGCACACAGTTTTTTTGTAATGGCACAGAGTGTTCCATTTTGTAGAGTTACATAATTTATCCAAACAGTCCTTTATTTATGGATATGTTGATTATGTCGATCTTTATCATTTGTTTCTATAAACAGTGCTCAATGACTATCCTTGGACTCATCGTAAGAATCATTTGAAAGTTGTTTGCAGAATAAATAATTCAACAGTGGGATTGTTGGTTATGAGTTGATGTATATTTTGGTCTGTGTAGATGTATTAGCTTTCTATTGCTGCACAACTAATTATTACAATGTAGGGTTTAAAGCAGCACCCATTAATTGCCTAATAGTCATGCAGGTTGGAAACCATGACAGGCTGGACTGGGTTCTTTGCCCCAGGGTCTCATAAAACTAAAATGTGGTTAGGGTGAGCTCTTATCTTGAGGTTCTGGGAAAGAATCCACAATCAGGCTCATTGAGTTGTTGGCAGAATCCTGTTCCACACAGCTCTAAGTCTAAATAAATAAATAAATATATTTATTTATTTATTATATATAATATAATATGTATATTAAGACGAGCTCTTACTCTGGCTCAGGCTGGTCTGTAGTTCACCCATCAGCTTCCCAGAGTGCTAGGATTACAGGCATGAGCCACCACGCCCAGCCTATACTCGCCTTGCTGTCACATGGGGGCATCTCTTAGCTTCTCAAAGTTGCCTGGTTTCCTTTTCATATCGTCTCTCTCCACCTTCAAAGCTCGTGCGGGCATGTCAAATTCTTGAAGTGTTTCGAATTTTCCTGATTTCCTCTTCTGTTATCAAGTGGAAAATACTCTTCACTTTTAAAAGGGCTTATATGATTAGATCAGGGCCACCTGGATAATCTCCTTATTTTAAGGTCAGCAGTGCCATAATGACAGAGAATGTTATGAAGTGGCGTCTTTTCATGCTCATAGGATCCAGGGATTAGAGCAGGGCATCTTTGGAAGGCCACCTTCAAATTTACACTTACCAGAGTAGATTTTGCTGAATTTTCTTAAAGGCTAGTTGCAATGTGGAATCTGAAACCTTATCAATGAACTCTTCATACTTTGTTACATTATATCTACTGATTGATTTTGCAGTTTTGATGCATCTTTTACCCATGCGGGATTTCATAGCATCATGCTTTAGTTTGTAAAATACCAGGTCATCAGGATAAATATATATATACATACATATATACTACATACTGGTCTACATACTACAGAACAACCTGAGCCAGAGTGAGAGCCCATCTTACCAAAAAAAAAAATAAAATAAAATAAAATAAAATAAAATAAAAAATATATATATATATTTATTTATTTATTATATATAATATAATATGTATATTAAGACGAGCTCTTACTCTGGCTCAGGCTGGTCTGTAGTTCGCCCATCGGCTTCCCAGAGTGCTAGGATTACAGGCATGAGCCACCACGCCCAGCCTACACTGACTTACTATTGATTATGGTCACGTTCTTAAGCTGTCAAATGTTGTTCATTCTCTCTGTGTTTTTGTATCCATTAACCATCTGCACTTAATTTTTAATTTTCATTTGAAAGCTCAGATTTTATCACTGGTAACAAAAATAGAATTTTTTTTTTTTTTTTTTTTTGAGGCATCAAGATTTCTTTTGAGGACTCAAGCTCACTTTATTCATTTTTGAGATAATGTCTGCCAAATACCTAATTTTTAATTACCTTATTTTGTGATTCCTTATCTTTGTTAGAAAACTTTATTGATATGTAATTGATATTCAATAACTGTAACATATATAAAGTGTATATGAACTGACTTTTTTTTACACTGTGAAACCATCATCACAATCAAGATAATGAATACATCTGTTACCCTCAGATTTTCTCATGCGTCTTTGTAATCCCTTTCTCCTTCCTTTTCTCCCTCCTGTCCCAGTGACCCACTTACCTGCTCTCTGTCACATGTATGGTTGGCATCTCTTACAATTTTATATAAGTGGAATCATGCAGTGAGGACTGAGCTTTGTATCTTTGCACATGGTTATTTTGAGATTAAGCCATGATATAATGGTGATGTGTATTAATATTCCATTCCTTTTTATTGCTGAGTAGAATTCCATTTTATGAATATGCCATAGTTTAGCCATCCAGCTATTGATAGATTTTGGATTTTTTCCAGTTTGAGGCTATTGCAAATGAAGTTGCTGTGAGCATTCATGTACAAGTGTTTATATAGACATTTGCTTTCATTTTTCTAGGAAACTGTCTAGCAGTAGAATGAATGGAACACATGCTATTTGCATGTTTAGATTTTTAAGGCACTACCAAACTGCTTTCCAAAACAATTGTCCTCATTTACATTCCCAAAAGCAATGTGATAGTTCTGGTTCTTCCACATCCCTCTGTCTGGTATGTCTTTAGCCTTTTCAACATTTTTAATTTGCCTTTCCTACTGCCTGATGAAATGCAGCATTTTTTCATGTGTTTGTTTGGCGTTCATGTGTTATCTTTGGTCAAGTGTCACTTGCCTGTTTTTTAAGTTAGGATCTTTGTTTTCTTATAATTCAGTCTGAGTTCTGCACATATTCTGTACACCCGTCGTCCTTTTCCTCTCAGGCTGTGTCTTGCCTTGTCACCCTCTTTAATAGTCGTATTTAGAAGAGCACAAATTTTTAATTTTCAGTGAAGTCTAACTTATCAATTTTGTTTACGGATTGTGCTTTGATGGTGTATCTAAGAAACATTTGTGGAACTCAGGGTCACAAAGATTTTCTCTTATGTTTACTTCTAGAAAGTTTGTAATTTTGGAGTTTATATCTCAGTCTATGATTCATTTTGTGTTAGTTTTTGAGGATGTTGTGAGGAATAGTTTGAAGTCCATATTTTCAGTATTCGAACATCCAGTTATTTTAGCACTACTTGTTTAAATGACTGTCCTTTCTTTCCTGACTTTTTACCTCTACATAAAATTCATTTTTTGTATATATGGGTAAGTCTGTGTTTGCACTCTTATTCTTTTCTGTTAATCCTTTTGTCTGTCTTTATGCCAATACCATACTGTTTTGGTGACTGTAGATTTATAATAAATCTTTACACAGAAATAAATCCAAACATATGCAGTCAACTAATTTTTGATGAGAGGACACAATAGGGGAATGGCCTTTCTGATAAATTGTGTTGCAAAAACTGGATTCTACATGGAAAAGAATGAAAATGGATCCTTATTTTTACCTCATACACAAAAATCAACTCAAAATGGATAAAAGACCTGAATATCAAAACTATAAACTATAAAATTGTTAGAAAACAGCATAGAGGGAAAAGTTCTGTTCTTGGCAATTTTTTTTGGAAATTGTAGAAAAAAGCTCAAGCCACAAAAGCAAAATTAAATGGACTACATCAAACTAAAAAGCGTATTGGCATAGGAAATAATAAAGAAAATGAAACTACAGCATATTCATTGGGAAAAATATTTGCAAACCATCTATTGGATAAAGAATTAATATCTAAAATTTATAAAGAACTCCTACAACTCAATAGTGTAAAAACAAATAATCTGATTAAAAAATGAGCCAAAGACCTGAATAAACATTCCTCCAAAGCAGATATAAAAATGCCCAGTGGGTGGGTATATGAAAAGGTGCTCAACATTATTAATCATCAAGAAAATGCAAGTCGAAACCGTTGAAAGATACCATTTCACACCCATTAAAGTGTCTATTATCAAAAGTCAAAAGATAACTAATGTTGGGAAGGATATGGAGAAATGAGAACCCTTATACACTGTTGGTGGGAATGTAGATTGGGATAGCCATTATTGGAAACAGTATGGAAGTTTCTAAAGGAATTAACAATAGTCCTATGTTTCCCAGCAACTCCACTTCGGGCATATACACACAGCAAATTCAATCACAATAACCAAACTATGAAAACAACTCTAAATGTCTGTTAATACATGAATGGATTAAGAAAATGTACTAATATATACAATGGAGTATTATTCAGCCCTATAAAAAGAACAAGATCTTACCATTTGTCAGAACATGGATGCGTCTAGGGGACATTGTGCTAAGTGAAATAAGCCTGACATCGAAAGAAAAAATGTTGCATGATCCCATTTATATATGGAACAAAAAAATGTCAAATATGTGCAGAGAAATAGAACAAAACTTTGGTACTAGGACAGAGGGCAGGAAGGGAAGAGATGGGGATATAGGTCAGAGAATAAAAAGCAGCAGATACGAAGAATGAACAAGGCTAGAACCGCCGTGTATGGTGTGAGGCCTATCATGGTGAGGAAATTCTCTTCTTTGTTTACAGAGAATTTCATCAGGAATGGATGTTGGATTTTGCCAAATATTTTTTTCTCACATGTACTGACATGATCATAGAATGTATTTTAGAATGTATTGATGAATTCTGTTGATGCTTGAATTTTAAACCAGCTTTCAGTCCTGGAATAAACCCCTCTTTATTATGATGAAATTTTAAATATTGCTCAATTTATTCTGTTAACATTGTGCTTAGAGTTTTTATGTCTATGACCATGAGTGATATCCATCTGTAGTTTTCTTTTCCTATAATGCTTTTTTCTGGTTTTTGAATCAGGGTAATAACTGGCTTCAAATCAGGAGTTAGGAAGTAGTCCTTCATGTCAACCTTTTCAGTTGGTTTAGAAGACAAATATGCTTGATTCCCTACTTCTCTTCAACATTGTACTCATTGTTTTAGCTGGTGCAATTAAGAAAGAAAAAAAGTAGGTCAGGTATATTGTCTCATGCCTATTCCAGCAGCTTGGGAGGCTGAGGCAGGAGGATTGCTTGAGATCTAGAGCTTTGAGATCCATCTGGGCAACATAGCAAGACCTCCATTTTTACAAAAACATAAAAAATCAGCTGAGCACGGTGATGCATACCTATTATACTAGCTCCTCGAGAGTTAGTCCCTGGCTACTATATTAATATAACATTATGTGGTATAAACTGTACAAAACTTAATAGGGTTGTTTTATTTTGAACTTTTTGGTAATTTTAGGTTGAAAATAATTTATATGCTTGTCTTCAGTGATTTTCCCTTTAGACATGGCCTTGAATCCTCTACCTGTAAACAAATTATATAACTTTCTAAAATAATCATGAAAATTGGGCCAAAATAATAAGTTTGAAAATAATAAACTCATAATTTTATACCATTTTCCAGTCAAGCCTTGGTAACAACCTCTTCCTTCTTTCTGTTTCCTTTTGTCAATATATTGCTCCTACTACACCCTTTTCCTTTCTCATCAAAAGCAGTCTTACATCTCAGAATTTGTAAAGCTAACTCAGCAAAACTCAAAAGCCCTTTGTAAAAATTTCCATTACCAGATGAAAAGCTTGTAAGCAGAGCAGAGATGGAATTAAATAGACTTGGGTGACTTTTAAGTACTGTAAGATCTTTATCTCCTTCTCTTCTTCCTCCCCTTAGTCTCTCCCTCCCTCTTACTGTGGAAGAGCTTGACCTCTAATAAGTGTTGGTGAGGATTTGGGAAACCACAAATCTCATACATTGCTGGTAGAATGTAAAATGGTACAGCCACTTTGGAAAGGAGTGTCGTGGTTTCTCAAAAAGTTTAACATAAATTTCCCATGACTCAACAGTTCTGCTCCCAGGTATCTACAAGAGAGAAATGAAAGCACATGTGCATGCAAAGCTGTGTATGAAAATATCCACAGTAGCATTATTTATTATTATTATTTGCCTATTATAATAGGCAAAAAGTAGAAATAACTCAAATGTTCATCAGCTGATGAGGATAATCAATGTATTATATCCATATAGTACATACTGTTAAGCAACATAGAGAAATGAGCGGCCAGTACAGGCCACAGTGTAGATGACCCTCGAATGCTCTGTGTTAAGTGAAGTCACATGCAGAAGACTACATGTTGGATGATTCCATTGCTATAAAATGCCCAGAAGAGACAGATCTACAGGTAAATTAGGCAGATTATAGTTTCCTGGGACTGGGGTATAGATGGGTATTGACTGTAAACAGGATGAGGTTTCTTTTTGGAGTGATGAAAACATTCATAGTTGCTCAAAATGCATTGAGTTTACGTTAAGAGTAAATATTGTGTATCTTAACTGAACTCTAATATGTCTCTTAAAAACAAAACTCAAGAGCCAGGAATTACACAATTACACAACTCAGTCACTTGTGAGTTGTGTAATTTTACTCAACTGACTTTTAACCACTATGTGCCTTTGTGTGTTTCCTAATCTGTAAAATAAGAATAATAAGGTTGTTAAAAGAGCTAACATGCCAGGACTGCGTGTGCATGCCAAACACACGTGCGAGTGCACACATGTGGGTAAACATCCTGGAGTGTGTGGCACATCATAAGCACTTTGTGTTTGTTTTTATCATCATAATCATTACGGTTATTTCATAATTGGCTGAGAGGGAAAAGTGATTAATTAAAATGACTGCTACATTCCAGCCAGAACTTTAACCTGAACTCTGGATCTGCCCCTGCTTCTTATCCTAACCCGAGTCTCCTCTAGCCAAGAATGACCTGAGAACAGATTGGGAAGTACAGTTTGTCTTCAGTTCCCTTCCTACTATCATTTGTGATTTTTTTTTTTTTTTTTTTGCTTGTATGTTTTAGTTTGTTGCCTTCATAGTCTCATTTCCCTTAAAAGTTAAGACCACAGTTTTAGCTATAACCTATAAATGTTTAATTGTTAGAAAAATTGTTTTTGAAAATTTGAAACTCTTTAAGACTACTTACAAAGACTGTCTTTTATGAATGGTAAAAGGGATGAAAGGGCAATAACCAACTAGTCTTTATTGTTACAAAAGTAGCACAATAATATATAATATCTTACACTGACACAATTTATAATTGTCAAAGCACTTTACCATGACGCCATTTGTTCTACCAGACATTATTGTTATCAGCATTTACTAATAAGCTATTTGAGATTCAGAGACTCATCAATAGGAAGTAGGAAAATAGTACTTTTTGTATTTCTATTATGTTATTAGATTTATAAGTGGGTCAAAATATATAATCCTTTATGAAACAAAAATACAAATGACAATTCACGCAAAATTTCTATACAAGATATTCTGTGGGTAAAAATATGAATCCTCATTCCATAATTTCTCAAACTTGTGCACAGATACGTAAATAGCTTTTTTCAGTAAACAGGAAATTTTTTTTTGAGTTATTATTCTCTATACTGGGAATCAAGCTGTGGAGAAAAGATTTAGAAAACTGGTAGGTTAAAAGCAAGATTTAATAACTGCTTAACGCCTAATATGTGGACGGTTTCTACCACGCATTATGCAAAGATTTAATACGCTCCTGTTCTCGTCAGATAACTGAGCCCTTTGGAATAATAAATCCAAAGTGTATTTTCACCAGGGTAATGTTTGAGGAAATTATAAGCATTTGAGAATTAGAGTTTTAGTGAATACTCCAAGATGATCCTGTCTTTATTCAAACCCTCTCTTGAATTCTGAATACTTTGCTTGCCAGCTTGCTTGCTTATGGGTTGCTGGATAAATAAAATCAAATGAATGTCAGTTGTAAATGGCAATGGGAAATAGAGAAAAGCAAAAATACCCTCTCATATGCTGAATGATGGCTTTTTATTTTACAAGTAAAAAAAAGAATAAATAAAAATAAATAAGTTTTTTATTTAGAAAGCCAAATTAAGAGTGAAATTTTTTGATAAGCTGCCACTTAAAAAAATATTTACAATATAGTCAGTTGTCATTCATTTTCCTATATGTGGTTAAATTAGGGCTTCCACGAGATAGGAGATTAAGCACCTAACCTTCAAGTACAAAAGTGTCTGTGCAGACCCTGGGTAGAGCTGATGAATTTAGCAAACCTTTAAAAATGTCAGGCTCTACTCTTTCTTTCACTGCCTAGAGATTTGTAACTCTCCCTTCTTTTTGACCTGTATGTTCTCTTTCAGTTCAGAACCTTCCAGAACTAATTAAATGTTATAGTACCTGGTACTTTGCTCAGTCCACACAGATGCATGGCCCTTGGCAATCATCACACTCATCTTAATTTTAAAATGACTTATGGGTTTGGAACTTTGAGAGTTATTGAATATTCTCCAGGTTTTAGGCTTTGTCAAAATATATCTTATCTCTATAACATGACATCTTATTTATAGTTAAAAAAAGAAATAGAGCTCATTCAGTTTATTTTTCTTGATATTTTAGGCTTATAAATCCAGACCTGGTTATTAATATTCTTATAAATGTCTTTCAACTTTCAGGAGAAATCTTTCAGTTGTCAGAATTGCTTTTCTTTCATTCATTTCTGTTTGTAATATCAGTGGTCAATTTCGCTAATTTTTGCCAAAAGATTAGATTCTTTTAGTAAACATTTTATCCTTCCAATTAATTATGAAATTTTATATTTTATGTGATTTTAAAGGAATCTATTTCAATTATGTGTCACTAGAAATGACAGTTCCAGCTCCTTTGGTAACAAATTTCAGTTTTAAATCTGGCCTCACAAATGTAGAAAGGATACATTGTGCCAACAAAGGATAAAGGAATGGGCCTCAACCTCCTGCTCAAGAGGAGAGAACTTTCAAAATTTGAACTGACCCCTTTCCTTGCTTAGATTTAGCCAATTGCCAATTATTTAACAGCATTATGTAGTAGTCAGTTTGGGGGTCAAGAAAAAGTACAGCTTAGTATTTTTAATATTTTGTATGAAAAATAGTAAGACATACCAACTTAATTGCTAGATTTTTTTTAAATGTTGAAAATAAATTACTAATGAAAACCCTAATTCTATAGAGTTTATTGATTATTTTATGTTATTTGGAGGTAACAATAGAATATACTCTTTTAAAACAACTTTGATATATGAGTCTCAATGAGGGTCATTATAAATTATTTCACTGTAAGTTTCAGATTGGGAGAATGAGTATTTTGTTCTTTTATATGTTAGCTGATATTATGATGTCTAAAGTTAGACATTCATTTTTATAATTTAAGCATATTACATTAATGAAAGTGGGAAATAAATGGTCTCACTTGTCATTTTATATCACAGATAATAATTTTGATGTAATGTAAAATATTTCCAAAACAATCTTTAGAAAGATAGCAGGTTTAAACTGGTGCTTCTTCCTGACCCAGCAAGACATTGGGTTGCCTTGATGTTTCATTTGCCACTTAATATCCCAAAGCAAATGTGGGCGGGCTAGTTTCACTGGCCATTTCTCCAGACACTAAAAGCACTGGTATCCTTTGAAATTGAGTTACTTTATTTAATTTTCGTGTGACATAAGTGATAACCTTCTGGTGTGTTTCACACGTGGTATTGCCTCTTACCCACATGTTTCTCAAGTAGAATGCACCCTTGAGTAGGCCACTGCTTTGAAGTGGTGTATGTTCTCTCTTAGGGGTTGAGCTAAATGCTGAGGACAGAAGAAGAATGTAAGAAATGAAACCTAAAATGTATCTATTACTGTATTACCTCTGTGACAAGAGGGTGTAAGGAAGACCCAAGGAATTTTTTTTTCTGTCAGTGAGCAAATGTTGATACCTTATGATAAACGTGAAGTTTTACAGTATGTTTGGGCCGTAGATGTCTTATATCTGCTCGGCGTGCCTCCTGCTTTTCATGTCCTGAGTTCCCAATGCCATTCACATATGAGAGTAAGTACCTCCAGTGAAGAGGCAGGTGGCCTGGGGAGCAGGACAAAGCGTGTCCTGCTCTGAACCCTAGTCTTTTAAGAAAGACTTCATGGTATTTGAAGTTCATTAACAATAGAAAGGGTAGGAGTTATGAAAACACATATGGATGAACCTGCTATGTGGATGAACATTTCTTCAAAGGAACTGTTGCTTGGTAGGTTAACATTTTTATGTTTTTTTGCTCTACATGCAAAAGTCCTAAAATTCCCAGAGGTAAAGTTTAACTATTTAACAGATATTTTAAGTAATTTTTTAAAATGCTGTATGTTAACAGTCTATTTATATTTGATGAAAATGTTAGAGGTATGAGCAGGACTAGTAAAACTGTGGTAAATTCAAGTGAAATAAAAAACCAAATTTTACATAAAATGGCTTGTTTTCACAAACATATTTTCCCTAAATGACCTATCCAGTGTACTACGTGTATGAATCTGACAGTGCCTATGAGTGTGAAATTTTTTTATTATGTCAGAATTATAAGGAAAATAGTTATTTTATTAAAATGGTTGGGAGCCTATGCTATTTTTTTTTTAAGATTAAAAGACAACTGAAAATCATTTGAATCAAAGATTTTTGAAAATACTGAATTCACAATGAAAGCTGAACATGAATATACTATTTTATTTTTTTCCTGCTTACATGGAAGAACCAATATATTCACTCTATTATATAGAAACTAAGTAAAGCCTCTTATCAGCATTAGCCAAAGATATTGTAATGCTTATTGTTTTCTTTTTTTCTTTTTTTGATAAATTTTATTCCTTTCTAGTTGTAAGTTAGCCTTTGTATTAAGAAATGATAACCACACAAAATCTGGAATTCTCTTAAATTTGTAGAAGAAATGAACCACATGCATTAACATGTAGGAAGGTAAATTATTCTATTCATAGTAGATGAATAGAATAGTAGAATTTTACTAAAACAATATTTAAGACTAGGGATTCTGCTGGATTATTCATTCATTTGTTCAATAAGCAGTTATTGAGTGCCTACTGTGTATGCCAGCTGTTGGAAATGCAATGGTAAAGAAAACTGACCCAAACACCCCCTTACAAAGTTAAAACCCTGCTCTCATGAAGCTCACATCTAGTATAGCAATAAAGATGTTAGATAAATAAGTAAAACATACAGTAGGTTGAATGGCATGAAAGTTAAAATTTAGAAGGAGGACTATTGTTGGAATAAGGAGAGGTTGAAATTTTAGAGAGTGGCCAGGGACGTCCTCAGTAAAAGCCTGAGGACAGTAAGAGAACACGCTGTATAGATATCACAATGCTGAGCATTCCAGGCCTCAGGAATGACTGAAAGGCACATGGATGAAGTGAGCGGAGCGTAGTGCAGTGGCGTTCAAATCATGCGAAGCTGTGTAGGTCGTGGTGATGACTTACTTCAGTTTAAAGAGTCATCTTGTGGTGATTAAACTGAACATCCTGGAATCCTGCTCTCCTTATCAGCTTGCAATGGTCAGTCATGTAAATAGAGGCTCACATTTATGACATATCTAATGGAAAATACTGAGTATCTGTTAGGCCCTGCAGGCCTTAGAGTCTCTGTTTTGTTTTGTCAAATAGGAATGGATATTGATTTTGCTATCTCTTCTTTTCCCTTTATAAATTTGAATAGGTTTAAGGATAAAATCAATCTTCTATTTATTAAATGTTCATTTTATGACCAGCAAAATTAATTACTCCTGGAAATTCATGATGCAGTTTTTACTTTTCTCATTTTTCATCAGTCTTCTGGTCATATTTAATCTCTCTTCTCATTTAGGTATTCCTTTTTCCTTTATAGGCTCTCCGATGCTGTGTAACATAAAACATCTTCACAAATTATCTTAAGAGATTGTACTTTGTTAAGCATTGTTATACCATCATCACTTGAAATGTAAAATAATATTAGAAACTTGCGTTATAACACGGTTTAGTGTATGTGGAACTTGCTTCCTGTTCTTCATTTGCCTTCATTCATTTTGGGAAACAAAGTATTAGGTTATTTTTATTTATTTTTTTTAATTGATCTAACATAAAACTTTATTCAAAATATTTTTTTTTTATTATTAAATCATAGCTGTGTACATTAATGCGATCATGGGGCACCATGCACTTGTTTCATAGATCGTTTGACACATTTCATCACACTGGTTAACATAGCCTTCCTGGCATTTTATGGTTATTGTGTTAAAACATTTATCTTCTACATTTATTAAGATTCACATGTACCCTTGTAAGATGCACCTTAGGTGTAATCCCACCAATGAACCTCCCTCTGCCCATTCTCCCCCCTTCCTCCCCTCCCTCTCTCCATTCCCCATATTCTTAGGTTATAACTGGGTTATAGCTTTCATATGAAAGCCATAAATTAGTTTCATAGTAGGGCTGAGTACATTAGATACTTTTTCTTCCATTCTTGAGATACTTTACTAAGAAGAATATATTCCAGCTCCATCCATGTAAACATGAAAGAGGTAAAGTCTCCATCTCTCTTTAAGGCTGCATAATATTCCATGGTGTACATATACCACAATTTATTAATCCATTTGTGGATTGATGGGCACTTGGGCTTTTTCCATGACTTAGCAATTATGAATTGGGCTGCAATAAGCATTCTGGTACAAATATCTTTGTTATAATGTGATTTTTGGTCTTCTGAGTATATACCTAGTCGAGGAATTATAGGATTGAATGGCAGGTCTATTTTCAGATCTCTAAGTGTTCTCCAAACATCTTTCCAAAAGGAACATATTAGTTTGCATTCCCACCAGCAGTGCAGATGTGTTCCCTTTTCTCCACATCCACGCCAACATCTCTGGTCTTGGGATTTTGTGATATGGGCCAATCTTACTGGAGTTAGATGATATCTCAAAGTAGTTTTGATTTGCATTTCTCTGATGATAAATGATGATGAGCATTTTTTCATATGTCTGTAGGCCATGTGCCTGTCTTCTTCACAGAAGTTTCTCTTCAAATCCCTTGCCCAGCCTGCGATGGGACCACTTGTTCTTTTCTTGCTTATACGTTTGCGTTCTCTGTGGATTCTGGTTATTAAAACTTTGTCAGAGACATAACCTGCAAATATCTTCTCCCATTCTGAGGGTGGTCTGCTTGCTTTACTTACTGTGTTACTGGCTGTGCAGAAGCTTTTCAGTTTGATCAGGTCCCCAGTTATAACCTAAACATATGGGGGAGAGGCAGAGGGAGGGGGGAGGATGGGCGGAGGGAGGGTGATTGATGGGATCACACCTACGGTGCATCTTAGAAGGGTACATGTGAAACTTAGTAAATGTAGAATATAAATGTCTTAACACAATAACTAAGAAAATGCCAGGAAGGCTATGTTAACCAGTGTGATAAAAATATTTCAAATGGTCTATGAAACCAGTGTATAGTGCCCCATGATCACATTAATGTACACAGCTATGATTTAATAATAAAAAATAATCATAATAAAGAAAATAACCTAATAGTACAACATTGAAAGAACTACCCAGCTTCTTGTAAGCCTCTGTGTTTTTGATTCGTACAATGGAGATGCTAACACGTGAGAAATACAAAACTGAAAGCTTGCCTCTGTGTGATTATTATGTTGCCTGAGTTAGGTGACATACCAACATATGCGTATTTATAAATCTCTTCTTGGTATAGATAGCACAATTTCCTCACACTCATTCAGTGTTGCTGACTGGATGCCCAAGCTTACTTCTCTCACTTCACAGAGAAGCAACTTGAATATCCTTGATTTTTTATTGAGAGAGGCACAAGTATAGTGGTGTGAAATCTGTAGAACCTGGAACTATATATTAATGGTATTCTAGCAAACCTTTATAATCCTTTTCCTTAAAGCTTCAGTGACTCTTAAATAATTTGTGGAGCTGTTGGAAATAATGGAGACCCCTGCCCTGAGATTTCAGAGCAGTGTTTATCTCTTTAACAAGTATGTAAAATGTATTCTGGGATGGTGTGATCCTTAAACATGACCATTGCCTCACTGTATCTGTATTATTTGAGCAGCACACATATATTTTACCAGTACTAAAAACTGGGAGTCTGAACTTTTTTTTTTTTTCCTGGTATCTCAGTGATCTCTAGACTGTACATGACAGTGGGCTTCAGGAATGCTCACTGAACTTGTACTAACCTTCATGGAAGAGTCAGCATGTCAGAAATTCAGTGATAGGTTATTACAAGATTGGATGATGAACACTTAGTACATTTTTGCTTTTGAGATGCAATAGTGTTTTATTTGTACAGTATGTAAGTGAAATAAACAATGAAAATAAAAGGGAAAAAATGTTTATCATTTGTATATTAATCAGGGGCCCAGCTAGACTATACTAGTCAAGATACATCCTGCATGACTTTTCCACTCCAAGTGTCTAGTTCTGAAATTACTACTTGATTGCATGGTGTATCTTTCTTACTGTGAGTAAATATGAAAAGCAGAAAATCTATTTATTTTGGCAGTCAGCATTGAGTTTTATGTGTAATGGGTGCTAGACAGGTAGAGTGGAAGTGGAATCTAGCATATCTAATGGTCTCATTCAACAGACGTTAGAGCCTTTTTATACTCCATTCTATAAACCAGTCATATCAAATTATTCCTGTTCCCTCAAACTTTCTACGTAGATTCTGAATTTGAGGTACTTTTTGGGTAGAAGATTATGGAAGCCTTTAAGAGGAATATGTTATAAAGGTAAAACAGACCAAAGTGAAGTGAGTGATCTGGAGCACCAGGGGTGTGAATCTGCAGGAAAAGGCACCCCAGCCCAGGCATGCTCCACTTCACACTCTCACTAAATGGATTAAACAATGTAATGCCACTAAAAGCAGACTGCACCTTGTGTCTTCTTTTTCAAAGGGTTTAAACATGTCTCAAGAAAGAGCAATTCCTGTTTGGGGTTCACAATCACCACGGCAGGCTTTCCTGTCGCTCCTGTTTCCATGCTGAACATGCACCACACACCCACAGGACGGCAGCCGGAGGCAGGCTCCTCACATAACGCGGCTCTGATCATCATTCATCTCCGAGTCTGACACCATTGTGCTGCATGTATTACGTGGAACTTCTACGGAACATCAAACATATTTATCGATAGTAGAAAATTGTGTCTTTATGAATGTGTTTCTGTAATGCAATAGGATGAGGGATGTGGAAAGTCCCTGGCAGTTTCAGTTCGGGCATCACTCTTCAGGAGGAGAAAAATGTGAATGTTTTTATGAACATGAAATGAAACTCTAAAAGCAGATGAGATGTTTCAATATCCGATGTTTGATAATATATAGTCATACTGTTCGTGGCGACTACAGAGGTTGCTAGAGATTTTTGTTGCCCAAAGTGTTCACATTTAAAGAGCTGAGTACCCTGCAGCTCCTCCTGAGTATTCTTCCAGCCTGGACAGTGAGTCCTCTCACATGGAGTAAGACCACCTCCATGGCAGTTATTGAAGAATAGTGATTACCAGATTAGGGAGAGGGTTCTTTATCTCCCCCCTCCAGCCCAACCTCTGCCCTCCACAGACATCAACACATGGGAACTGGGTCTTAAGTTTAACACTCTTAATAAGATAACGCTCCATCTCGGGAGCATTGGCTTGCAATAAAAGCTATTACCTTGCTGGCCATGTACCATATCATTTTGCCGTCTACTAATGCTTTGCTCCCTTTTTCCTTTCTCTTTTAATTTGCATTTAGAAGAGCTAGCAATTTCCTTTGGCAGAGCCAACTGCTGATGTAGCTGATGATAAAGCACAATGTCATCACTTGAATCTCAAAAATTAGGAAGAAACTAAGAGCTAACATATACTATTTATTTTTCTGAAGCCAGAACTTATTTTATTGTTAAAAGAGTTTCAAGGGAGTTATCCCTGTATGGGCCTGGGTCATAGCATTCAAATTTATGTTGAAAGGTCAAACTTGAAAACTATAAGGGGTGGAAAGGAGTTGACTAAATGAAAATAGTGAGAAATAGCTTAATATTTTATGTGGTTTGGTTGAATATTAGAAAAAATCCATTAAGAAACCTCCCAATACACCAGCTAAGGATGTATTTGTTTATCATATGATATTAATTACCCATCCAGAAGGAATAGTAGGTTAGTTAACAGATGAAAGCATGATTTGGCATAACTCTTAACTTATAATTGAATAGAGGTATCCATATCCTTTCATGTTCTGAAATACGTATAATTCTCTCTGCAATTTTGACTTCAGGGATGTGCTAGACTAAACATTGTGCAGTTTCTGTTACCTGGAGGGGCTGAAAAATACCACATTAAGTAGGGAATCAGAAATTGCAAAAGATGGGTTTAAGGCTCCCAGGCAATTGAAATTTTCTATTGGAAGACTTTAATGTCAAGGAGAACCATACGAGGTTATTGATGACAACTGCACATGTTTTTAACAACTACCTTATCACTTCTTTTGCCTTCCACCATTACACACACACACACACACACACACACATTCTCTCCATATATGTATTTATATACATATACCCACATAGATATGTATATATACACACACACATATATGGAGATGAATATATATTTTTACATAATAGAGATGTAGACTATATACATAAACACACATGCATATATTTAAGATTGGCCTTCAGGGTTCTGGTAGGACCAATGCCTAAATCAGTGAAAATCAAAGTTGATGTAAAAATCTTCAAGACAAAGAATGTTATAGTTTATTTTCCTTATACAATGTTTGAAGCTGTCTTTACTTCTGCCTACTTCAAGATTTTGTTTTATCATTTATCTCCTTTCTCCTAAAATATCTAGGTCTAAAAATTTCCCAGCTTCATTTCAACATTTTAAAGGCTCTCATCTTAAAGCAAATAACCAAAGAGTGATATCTCCTTGACACTTTCTTTTCACTGACAATCATCTTGTGAGAGTTGTTTTGCTCTCAGTTTATACCTTCTCACAGTTGTGCATTTACCTTACTATAATGTGAAATTTACTTCACCTTTCCACTTTTCTAGCCAATCACCTCTATGTCACTAAAGCCAAAGCAAACTTTTTTTTTTTTAATGTTACAGTTTTCATTTGTGACATTTTCTTTCAGAAGCATTCTTCTGGCTCTGCTTCAAAGATACTAGTCTTTCTTACTTTTTGCTATTTTTTGAGCATTCTTCTCGAATAAGCTGCCTCAAGAGGTTTCTTGTTCTCTATGCCTGAAATGACTTTTCTCTCTTAACCCTCTTCCCTCTTCTTTCTATTTATTTTCATTGAGTAATCCCATTCATATTCATGGCTTCAAGCATATCCTGTAAAGTTATGACTTCCAAACTATATTTCCCACCTAAAATTCTCTCCTGAGTTTTAGAAGTGTACATTTAACGCCTCTCGATATTTCTATGTGAATATTCAATGGTAATTCTACATTAAACAGAACCCAAAGAAAGCATATCATATTGTTTCTTCCACTTCATCTCCCTACTATTTTCTCTCTTTAGCAGCACGGTTTCTAAAGTGTATGACTTTTTTTCTTTCTTCCTGTGCTCTCCACATCAAGGTCAGGTGATCTTACCTTCTTAGTCTCACTTCCATCTTTTCTCCCCTCTGCGATGTCATTGCCACGGTTTATATTCTCAACTGTTCTCATCTGGATTATTTGGCAAAGCAAAGCTCTCTGTCGTTTGAAATTTTTGACTCCACAGCCATAGACTAAAAAAAACAAAAAAACGAAACACTTAAAAACTCCAAAATGAAAACACTACATTAGGTATAGTCTAGTCTCTAATGATTTGAGTAGTCCCTTAATTTTGCTAAATCTTAACTGACAATTATAACAATACTGCTATCTTTCCTAAAGTGCTGGTGTGATGATGAAGAAACGTGATGTAGATTAAATGCTTAGGATAGTGCCTATCATAGAATAGATATGTAATAGTAGCTTTTCTTTTAATTAAGAAATATTCTACTTCCAGGGCCAGGTGCTGTGGCTCACACCTGTAGTTCTAGCACTGTGGGAGGCAGAGGCAGGTGGATTGCCTGAGCTCAGGAGTTCAAGACCCCAACCTAACAAGAGTGAGACCCTATCTCTAAAACAAAAAAACAAACGAACAAACAAACAAACAAATAGCCGGGCATTGTGGCAGGGACCTATAATCCCAACTTCTGAGGAGGCTGAGGCAAGAGGATCCCTTGAGCCCAAGAGTTTGAGGTTGCTGTGATGTTGTGAGCTATGATGCCACGGCATTCAAACCCAGGGTAACTGAGTGAGATTTTGTCTCAAAAAAGAAGAAAGAAAAGAAACACTCTACCTCCAGTTTGCCTCTCTCTAATCTATTCACCATATCTCTACAAGAGTAAAGATTGCGACAATTCTAACATTTTTAAAAGTATCTAAAGGGCCTACCAAGGCCTAGAAGGCACTCCTACCATCATCGCTTGCCCCCAGTCCTACTGGAGTAAGCCCCGCCACTCACACGCTGTGCTCTTGTGTTATAAAAGGACTCACTGTATCTCCAAGTGCCTTGCTTTCTCTCATCCATTTACCTCTGCACAGGCTTCTCACTTTACCTAGAGTTCTTATGTTTCCCCTATTCAACTAAATACCCACTTGGTCCTCAGGAGTTAACTCACACATCTTTGCTAACCTTTCCATATCTTTTATTATTTGGTCTGTGTCCAGAACTCTCATGTTTACTTCCCTAACAACTCGTTAATACTTCAGTCATGAATGAACTTTACACTCCTTACCCTGTGTCCTTATTCCCATGTACCCTTCCCATCACACATGCAAACTGTCTTGTTAGACACTACCTTTTCATAACTCTGCCTCAAATAGCATGCTTTTAATTAATGCAGAGAACCTGAATTAATTTTTAAATAGAGTGGCTGAGAGAAGTTCTAATTCTCCTTTCCATTAAGCAGTTTACCCATTCTGGTTACTATTTCTTTGTACATATAGGAAACATCTTTTCTATTTCAAACTAAGCTTTCCCCACTAGGCAGGTTTTGAAAAATGAAAATGATGAAAATCCCAGATAAAACATTGTATTCAGATTAAACTCGGCTTTACGTAACAAAATGAACCAGATTAATGGTGGCTCAAGAAAAACATGAATTTATTTCCCTCCTACATAAAAGATGTTCAGGAAAAGTAGTCTGGGAGTGATATGCTGACTCCGTCGTCACCAGGGTACTGTGTTCCTTTTTTTTTGTTTTTTTTTTTTTGAGACAGAGTCTCACTTTGCTTAAGAGCCTAATGTGATGATTTTAATAAATGAATAATTTTATTAGATTTGAGTCATTGCTAATGTAATTAGTTTAATTCATTGTATAATCTACTTCTAAGAAGTTTAACACTTACATGGTTTATATTCGTTGAATGATTTCTCTTTAGAGTTTTCAAAATTACTTCACATGTCTCTTGTTATAAAATCATATATATGATTTATAACCTAGCTATGAAAGTCCTTGAACTAGCAGCCTCAACATCATCTGAGAGCTTATTAGAAAGACAAAACCCAGGCTCCAACACAAACTTAAATCTGTATTTTAAAATTATGAACAGCAGGTGCATAAGCACAGTTAAGTTTGAACAGAAACTCTTCAAACTGTTTGAACAGTTTGAATCACAGAAGGTGTGATTTTTTAAATCATAAATGGCCATCAAAAGACTCTATTAAAAAACCTTTCAATATTGTTTTTCTAAAGGATATTTTGAGAGATTAAGGACCCCAAAGATGAGAAATCATTCTGGGAAGTGAGAGAAAGTAAAACGGAGTCTTGGTTCTGTGTGGCAATGCAGTCTTTATTCCACCTGGGTGCAGGTGGGGTGAAATCAGAAAGGAAGTCCACACATGGGTTATGGCGGATGGGGATTTAAAGGGTCAGAAGGGCAGGGATTGGTGCATTCGTTATTTCCGGGGTGGGACATGCACTCGATTCTTCCTGGATCGTTCAGTTCTACGTGAGCGGATCAGTACATTCGACCATATCATATTTAAATCAAATATGTTTTACAAAATGAAATGCTGAATATTCAATCACACAGCAGCAGTATTTTTGTTGACAGCCAAGTGTTTCTTATACCAACGTGGATAAAAATAGTCTACACAGAGGTTACCTCTAAAGAATAATTTATCTTTTTCTTTTCTCTTTTGGTTTTCCAGTTTGTTTTTCTCATATTCTCATTTTTATCAAATATTACAGTGAGAAGTTATGATAATCACTGTCTTAATGTAATTGGCCGACACTGACCACAGGTCATTATTCCATCAGCATCTCAACCCTTGAAGTAGAAGAAAAGGAAAAAAAAAAAAAAAAAAAAAAAAAAACCAAAGAAACAGATTATGAAAAAGAAAAACCCCTTCCTTAATTTGTCTGTTGACTTGCACTTTGTGGTTTTTTTTCACATCCACACTCTGGCCTCAGCAAAACAACAGGTGCAAAGTGCAGATGGATCCTACTGCAGTCACAGACAGACACATCTGCCACTAGTTCCATGAGTCTGAATTTGAAAGGTGGCCAGCAGCAACCAGATTGGTGTCCTGGGGTGGCAGGGAGAGGACTTCTTTCAGCAGTGAAGATTCTTATAGGCTGTGCTATTTCCATCTGAGCACTCAGTCAAGAACACCTTTCCAAGTTCATTTCAGAAGCTTAAATGCTGGTTTATTTTCCACCTGCAGCTAGGTATAATTAAATATCTTTCCCCAAATAAGGAAAAGGGAGAAGGAACTTTAAGTAAATATATATTCAACATTATTACATACAGCTATGTGTATTTATTTACATATTTACCTTCATTATATACATAAAAATTTATCAAAATAGTATAGACAAATTCTGCCTCCCCAAATTAAAAGTTTAAAAGGTACTATGACCCACATTTTTTTTATACCAACATGGATCAAAATAGAAAATATCTGATGTATTTAAATTTTTGTGAAGGTGTTTAAAGTGTTTTTAAAGTCATACTAAAACAGATTTTGTTATTGACACTTGAAAGTATGTTTGTGTGTATATGAGAGATAATTTGCATAATTTTATTATTTTAGTGATGCATAAATGTATTTTGAAGATTAATATGATTAATAGATTAATTAATTATCTTAATAATCTATTATTAAGATTAATAGACCAGGAGTTAATATTCTTATACTTTAAATAACTGTAAATATTCACATTTAAAGAATTATTCAGCAATCAATAAATATACATGTCATCACATTACAAATATGTGTGTGTTGGTAAATGCACAATGGATATATACACTTATGTGAATATGTGTGTGTATACTGAAGCAATGAATAACCAATATTCTGTCAAAGTTATAATTATGCAGTAAAATGGTATGTGTGCCAATATTTACAAAGTTATTTGCAGATTAGATGAAATCAAATATTTTACACAGCAGATTCTATGTTAAATTTTTGAATTAACAATATTTCCAAGTAAAAATAGTGTCATTTCCATATAAAAAATATTCAGTGCTAGCAGTAATCAAATAATAACAAATGAAAAGAATTATTTATTAATAAATAATAAATATTTATTACATATATTTATTATATATAATAATTATATATATTATAAATAAATCTATTTATTTTTCCTCTAAAACTGGAAAAATATAATGGTCACCTTCAATGCTCTGTTCCCATTTGTGTACAGCATTTGCAGCCAACATTTCAAATAGTTTATGCATTTGAATTTAGAATTTTTTCTCTGATGTATATTTCATAATGAAATCATCAGCTACTAGCCATCATTATTTGCAAAGATGTTCACTGAAACATTTTGATGATAGCGATAAACTAGAGACAACCTAAATATTCAACAATAAAAATTAGGGTACACCATGTAGCCATTCGAAAGGTATTTTATTAGAACATTTAATGACAGAAGAAAATACTTAGACACAAAATTAAGGATCAAAGAGAAGTCTAATTTTGAAATTACATATTCAACTAATACATTATTGAATGACTACTTTTTCACTTTTGCAAAGCATTATTCTAGGTACTTAAACATATTATGAGAAAAATAGGAGCCCTTGGTCCTCATGTGTAAGGTTATATTTAAGGAGTAATAAGACTAGAAACAAAATATTTAATATTTTTTTAAAATCTTGATAATAAGATTACAGGTAATTTTTATTTTCTTGTACCTTTCTCTATCCTCTAATCACCTACAATGACAATGAATTGTTTTTATGATTTAAAGTAATCAGATAATTATGCTACTTAAAATGTTTAACTGGTACTGTCTATGTAAATCTCAAAATCTGTTTTAGTATGACTTTTTGTCTGATCTTTTTTTTTTTTTTTTCAAGTATTTACTTATTTATTTAGTTATTTTCTGAGACAGGGTCTCAAGCTGTCGCCCTGGGTAGAGTGCTGTGGCATCACAGGTCACAGCAACCTCAAACTCTTGGGCTTAAGTGATTCTCTTGCCCCAGCCTCCCAAGTATCTGGGACTACAGGCACCCACCACAACACTTGGCTATTTTTTTTTTTTTTTTGCAATTGTCATTGTTGTTTAGCAGGCCCCGACCGGGTTGCAATCCACCATCCTCAGTGTATGTGGCATGTGCCCTACCCACAGAGCTATGGGCACTGCCCCTTTTTCAAATATTTAGTCATTGCCTTTGATCCTGACACTTAAAAAAAAAAAAAAAAGAAAGAAAAACAGAATCTAACTCTGTTCCTCTGACTAGAGTGCCGTGGAGTAATCCTAGGTCACTGCAACCTCAGACTCCTGGGCTCAACCATTCCTCCTGCCTGAGCCTCCTGAGTAGCTAAGACTACAGGCACCCACCAGAAAGCCAGGCTAATTTTCTTATTTTTATCAGAGACAGGGTCTTGCTCTTACTCAGGCTAGTCTCTAACTCCTGAGCTTATGTGAGCCTCCCGCCTCCCAGAGTGTTCGGATTACAACCTGGCCAGGACCTTAAAACTTTAACATGTACAATAACCTTTATTTATACTTTTCTATCTATACTTTATTCTATCTATAAATAACCTTTATTTATACTTTATCTATTCCAAAGGAGCACACTGGTCTCATTAATTTTTTAAAAAAAAAAAAAAAAAAAAAAAAAAAAAAAATTTCAGTGAAAATATAAATCTTTGGTCTTGGAATTGGGTTCCCTATTTCAATTATCAAAATACTTCTGAGTGTTTATCCATCCATTGATGGTACGGCTTTGATAGTACATGTCTAGTTTTAATTCTCTTTGTAATATAACTCAATATTCATTTACCTACAACTGTGTGATCTATCTGATTTTGTTATTTAACTAAATCACTTTTATATTTGCAAATGAAATTTTTTGAAAACATGTTTAATGGCTGCATAATGTTGTAGTTGTTCAAGTGCTAAGTGGGTAATTATCCTCATTTGCATCATGGCTCGTGTTATAGTGAAATAACCTACATTATGAAACCTCTTGATGGATTCCTAACCTGTTTCTCCGGGGTTGTAGCTGAGTGTCAGAGCTTGGCACATCTTCATGTCTGTGTCAGTGGTTTTAAGCACACAGGTCTACAGTCCAGACCACTCACAAATGAGTGCTGAGAAGAAGGGGGCTAGCAGGCACTGGGAACATTTGTGCCGTGAGAAGAAAGGACGGCCAGTATTCATCTCCAACCAATTTCCAATCCTGAGTATCAGTCTAAATGTTCTGATGTTTAATGAATTCAAAATCGATTTAAATGTAAATTTTTACATTATTTTTATATGCTGAATTAACCAAACAAAACAGACTAACCAAATGGATTGGCCTTTTCACAGGGAGAGGACAAGCTTGTGAAACTTGCACACTGTCGCGTATTATATTCTTTTTGACACTGGCTTTCTCATTATCACTTTTGCTTCTGTTTTGTTTTCTAAGGTAGGGTGGGGAAACATTTTAAAGAAAGATTTAGAACTTGTTAGTATGCATATGGAAACATCCTCAGTCTGAATTACTGTTAAGATTATTGATATTCAATCAGAAGATTCTATTGAAGTTCATTATTTTAAGTATATACTGTCTTTTAAATTTATTGAGTTTAAAACTTTCAGTTGATAATAAATCAGTGTAGGTTCATAAATGTCATGAATACTCACTATGAGAATACAGGGAAAATAAGCATGTGTATACAAATTGTGCATCTAATTCCCTTGCTTATTAAGCAATGTTACTCACAAATCTATAATCCAATTTTTAAAGAAAATGAATGCACAATAAATTTTGATTCTGAAAAACTGGGTATAATCACAATGTTCTAGTATTTTGAGAGAAGCAGGGAAAATAAAAAAGCAGAACAAAGCGAAGTGATTTTTTTTTCAAATCAATAAAAATAGTAAATAAAGTCCTAGTGATTGTGAATACAAGGCAGTGAGTAAGGGAAGAGGATAATTCTTATTAAGTAATATAGAGAGTAGTCTATCAGGGCATCAAGCAAATTCGGCTAAATCTCATAAATCTAAGACTCTTAATAAATTAAGAGGCAAGAAATCACACAACAAATTAAATATTGTTAGTCTGTGTGCCACAGCTGTCACCTGAGGACAGGGTAGAAATTCTTACTAGTGTGTTTTGCAAAGACAGAGTCATAAATTAGAAGAATTCCATAGCAGTGAGAAGCAGTGTTTGCTCATCTTAACAAGGATGACTTTTTGATTTTCTGCATGTCTATACATTCTATTCACTAAATTTCCAAGTGTGTTAAAAGTGGTGCCAATTCATCTTCTGACAAGTACCCCCAGGACAAAGTACCACGGGTTACTTCATGGGAGGGAGGAGGCATTTTGAGAAATAATGCATGACTTGGGGACCCACTCAGCTTTACACAGAAAGTCCTCCCTGCTGGGCAGCTGTGATCCAAAGTCTTTCAGTGCAGTGTTTTAGTTAAAGGCTTAATGAAGAGAAAGTATCAATAAGATCAAATACCATGCTCCAGGTGCTTTAAAGTACCATACATTACTGAAATCAGTATAGCAAAAAATGATTATTTTCTTGTAATGATAATGACATTAACCACAACAACAGCAGTATTAGTAACAAACCCTTGTAAGTATGACACCAAAAAATGTAGCACGTACCTCATATGAGATGCTTCACTTAGTCCTGATGCCAGTCTATGGGGTAGCTATTACTGTTACCTCTATTTTTCAAATATGAAAATATCGAGTTAGTGGCAGAACTGATATTTAAACCTGATTAGTCTGATTCTCAAGCCAATGATCTTATCCTCTCTGAGTCTCAAGATTTGATGTTTCAAAAGTGTTAGAGTCTAACCTATTTGTAACCCAAGTCTAACCTAAATCAATTGCTTTCCAAAATCTATACTCTTTTCATTCCGGATATTATTAGACAAATGGGAATCTGTGTGATGTATCTGACTGAGGACCTTTCAGGTGTTTCATTTATTTATTTATTTATTTATTTATTTATTTATTTTATTTTTCCATCATTCACTCCCCACCTGCCACTTTTTCTTGGTGACCCTTGTAGTTTTTTGAGACAAACCTTTGGAATCTATCTGTAGTTACATCCCTCCAAGCGCGAGGCAGTTACATGTTCCTAATCAGCTATCAATCTCTGTATCTAGGTCCACAGGTTGGCAGAACCCTGTGGAATTAAACCTTCTCTTCCCAAACATTTCCAATTAATATATTTTCCATTCTCTTTAGATAAACTGAGGCTGGGGGGAGATTTCTGACCTTTCAGTCTTTTGGTTTTGAATTTCCCCCCCTTATTTGTAGAACACAGGAATTTCTATTTCTTAAGCTTGTTGAGAAAGTTAACTTAGTTAAATTTATGTAGCATAGTGTCCAATGCATAGTGTGAGCTGTACATTTTAAGTGATTTTCCCCACAAATAGTTTATTATTCAGAGTAAAGACACATGAGTAAAAGCAGGAACACTGAATAATCATCATAGATTCCAGTGTGATTAGAATACATGTGATTCATTCGATTTATGCTCTAAATCACTAAAATTACATTGGCACTCTTTAAATCATTACTTTCAAAGGGCTTTATGTGCCTAAATAAATAACCCACTTCATTCAGTCTGTATAATCCAAATGTAAGAAGTCTTATGTGTTTTACATTGGAAAGTTTCCCTTTGAAGGTGAATTCCTCTGAATTATGCTTATCCATGACATGGCAGAAAAACATCATTTTTCTAGAGATGCTAAGGAATCAGATATTCCTTGAAAATGAACTTTCCAGATGCCTCTCTCTGCCTTAGCTGTTGAAGAACCCTCTTCTGGAAAAGTACGGCTTGCAGGTCTGTGCCTAACGGACACTCAGACACAATCTATGTGTGTGGGCTGAACAGTTGATGTCTTGGATATTAAGAAATGTATTTCTCTGCTTCTATCCTTTTAGTAAGGACTTCAGTTGTTTACCCCAGGTGTTAGGTAGTATAAATACACTACATAATAAAGGGTTCATCTTTTCTAAGTTTGGGCTAAAATTCAGGAATATTTGGACATTTTTCCCCTAGAATTTTTAAAATCAAAGAATCTTCTTGCTTATTATATGTGTTCACAGCTTTTTTCCTAGGTTGCTAGACATCATCAGAAACATAACTTCCCAAATATTGGGAGCTCTCCATACTACCAGGTGACATAATTTAATAATAAAGAATGCAAGGATAGGAAGGGATAGCGGGAAGAGATAGCTGAAAACTATTTGTAGTTAAAAACAAACAAAACCACAAAAACATCCGAATCATCAGATTTCGTTCTAACATACAATAAGCTGTAAAGAAATTGTTTTTGTATTGAGACCAAGCTAATTATAATGAGATAGAACCAGATAATGATAATGTACTTTGATTTTAGAATGAAACTTAGTACCCCCAGGGTGTGTTTCTAATGACATCCCCAACTGATAAAGGATGTAAAATTTTCCAAGTCTATTAGCTAGTCGTTTAATAGTAAATTCGACCAAGTGTAGTGACACCTACATTTTCTTATTAGTGAGCTCATAGTTATATACGTAACACATGGCAAATCAGAGTTGTATGTGCCATTTAAATTAGGTTATTTGTGTATTCATTGTGATTGATGTGGAATGGCCACTCTAAAAAAGACTCACTGTGGAATGTTTTTTGATGGTTTTCCGTAGTCCCAAGAGACAATATAATAACAGATTCTGTTAGCGTTAAGAGTTATTTAATTAGGCAATTGGGCCATTGTAGCGCAAAACAGGCAGCAGCTTGGGTTTGCACTTTGGCCTCTACTTCTAAAGAGGTCTCATTATGACAAGCTGCCCTTATGGTGGGAAATCTATCTATTGCAGCTCATTCTGGTACCTAATCCAAAATGGTTTAGTTGCTAGAAGCACGAATCTCAATGATAATAACTAACATTTGTGAGGACATTGAAATTTACAAAGGATTTCCATATTTAGTTCTTGTGTTATTGCATTAACTTCCTAACTACTCTCCCTGATTCCAGTCTCTACTCGTAGTTCAACCTCTATATTAATGGTCTAAAACCTAAATTGCATATAATTTGCATAATTACACATCTGTGGTGGCTCCTCATTGACTACAAGGTAAAATCCAAATCATTAGCAAATCATGAAGCCTAGAAAACCTTGGTTTGGGGAAACTAGGTTTTAATTATTTTTTAATGTATAACATATACACATATATAAACAAACCAAAAATTTATTAAAAGTATAGTGATGATGTTGGTTGAAACAAATGCTCTAATTCTTTGCAATATTTCTTTCACACTTACTTTTTCATGTAAGAAGTTCACAGCTTCCAAAGACATACAACATAGGTCCAGGACCACATATATTTGAGACAATTTTCAAAATGGACCACAGAGTAAACATTTTATTTCAACTGTATCATAGTGCTTTATATATAATAGGTACTCAACAGTCATCCTTAAATTTCATTGTTTTAGCATGAGAGATATATTGCATTATAATGTATTATCTAATGAAAAATTGCCTTGTGGATCCAGGAAAATAATGTTATGTTAAGGTTTCAATGTATAACTCATGTGAAAATACTGGGAAAATGGGAAGGGAAATGTTTCACTAGATGAAAATAGAAAAAAAAATCTGAGTTTATGAATATGTATTTCACAGTTGAGCATAAGATCTGGGCCATTAGATTTTACTCAAATAATATCAGGAACAATCCACTGATGAAACAAGATTGTGAAGTTTATAAGAAAATGGTCATAGTCTGCCTCTCTTTATGTAATAAAATTTCTTTTTTTTTTTTTTTTTCTTTTCCTTTTGGAAGCTAGATTTTTTTTTTTTTTCTTTCAGTTTTTGGCTTGGGTTGGCTTTGAACCCACCACCTCTACCATATAGGGCCAGTGCCCTACTTCTTTGAGCCACAGATGCCGCCCAGAAGCTAGATTATTTTCTGCTAGAAATTATGAGTATTTCTTGGCCACAAAGCATTCTACTAGACTCTGTTCATTCGGCAGCACATTGAAGAACCGTCGAACGTGTAATTAAAAACCAGAAATGTACATGTCTTGGCCATAGAACTGGAGCATGTTTAACCTTCTGAAATATTTGTCCTTGAAAATTTGCTACACTTACTTATATGTATGGCTTAAATTTTAAATATAATCTGTGAGAAAGGAGATAAATTTTGACAAAATAAAATATAGTGAAACAGACAAGACTAGTACAAAATTTCCAGTTCAAAGAATACTTTGTACCTCATAATTAATTTTCATATTTTTTTAGAGTTGAAATAATTATGTATACTAAAAGTTGGAACACCTTTTTTAAAAGGAACATTCATTCCAAAGCATTCGATTAATTTGTTATAGTCAGAAGTAAAATTCCACTTGTCTTTCTTATTTTATATATAAATCATCATTTTATTACAAAGGACAAATATTCCCTTCACAAAATCCAAACACACCCTTGCTTAAATTAAATCCTAATTGGCTTTGATAAATGGAATTTTATTTTCAAGGTTGTTCCTATCGTATCTTAGTGAATTAAAATAAATGCATTTAAATTCGTTGAATAGATTAATTCTGTATTGGTATGGTATGTGTTCTTACTGAAATGGTATTGACTTGATTAGATTCATTCAGATGTTTTAATGAGTGGCTTATTCTACACTTGTGAATTCATCACTGTGATGGTGATGGCTATTTACATGTGTTCATCAAATAGTATAATTATTTCTCTCTCAGTGCAAACGACTGAAAAATCTGTGAACTAACTCTTAATAAATGCCTATTTTTCTCAGAAAACAATGAAACTTTAACAATTAAACCAAAATTCTGTATATGAAACTAATGCCATAGAACTCATTTCACAGCAATATAATTTATAGCAAAACTGAATTAAAATAACATTCTAATAACTGTATTTTCTGCTTGGTATCAGCAATTTATTTTAAAGAAAAAGGGTTAATACATTTTCATATTTTCCTGAAGATACTGGAATCTCCATATACTTTATGGCCTGCTATGGTTTACATAACCTTTGTTTGTTATTTGCTTTCAAACTGGGGGCACCAGAACTGGGTATAAAAGGTATGATTTAAACACCTCACAGTGTCCTCCCTGTTCAGTTTGTTTGATTCGGTTTTATCTGCCAATGTATCAGCTCCTCACGCCCATTCAAAAGGTGGGAGCACTCGTTCCATTTCTCATGAATGTGGGCAACACAAAGGCATTCTGACCACAACCAACCACATACACTAAGCCTTCTACAAGCATCCTGTCTCTGCAATTTGTCTTATTTATTCACTGATGCTTCTATTGTTCCTTTAACAAAATATTAGCAGCATTTCATCCTAATTATACTCATAGATTAAGTTCAATCATGAATTATTTCTTTAAGAGAATTAACCATTTGTTCTTTTTCTTCTGGTTTTTTTTTTTTTTTTTTTTTCATAACACAACCTAATTTTGCAAAACATAGCAGCCAATTTGGTAGCTTATGAATAATAATTTCCCCTGGATAACACACATTGTTTCTCATTCAAATTATTTAGAACTTTGTAGTATGTGGTTATTGAAAGATTCACATAGGGGAGAACCAACCAGTAACGGTTGGCATTAGTGGTCTTTATGAAAAAGGAGTAGAAGGCAGAAGAAAAGCAGTTTTTATCCAGGGAGGATGAAGATAAAGTAACTCTGGGGCAAAACGACGTGTCAAGACTGTCTCCATCATAGCCCAGAATCTTTGTATGCACCTTTTTTGCATTAATTAAGAAAATCAGAAATATATATTATTTAAAAACAAAAAGAAGGAATACAGGATGAAGTACCTTAGGCATTACCCCACTTAGTTCCTATAACATTCTTTTGAGGCAAGAATTACTATCATTTTAGATAAAAATAAGGGGAAGAACCTAATCTCATACAGAATAAACTAAAAAAATGGTTGGCTTGAATTGATGGTTATTGGTTCTCCAAGTACTTAACACTTTTCTAGATGAGGTTCTTAATGATCATGGTATTAAAAGTAGAATTTTAATATATTGGTGAGCTCTATAATTGTGATCACTTTAATATTCCCCAAGTCTATTTTCTATTTAAATTGAAAAGGGCTAAAATATCAGAAGAGGAAACCAGAATAATTTGTACTATAAATTTTATTATTTATACTTTCCAAACTGAAAGTAAATAATAATATGTTTAATAATAATCATCATCTCCAAAAAGTCTAATCCTCATAATCATTGGTAATAAAAGCAACGGAAATAGGAAACAAGTGATTCATGCTCTCTACGGTTGGGAAAAACAAAATACTGCAATGTCAATCTTTTATATTTTGGAATGTGATCTTTTTAAGAGCTATAAAAAGCTATAAATCATCTTTCTACGAAAAGATTCATATGTGCATACACACGTGTGGATCCTCCAATCTTTAACTAAAACCACTTTGATGCATATAGTGATATGAAATACAGAATTCACAGATTTATGATGACCTATGAGTCCATAATGATGCATTTCCTAAAACCTTTATGCTCACCCTAAAGACCCTGAGTGTGCTTTAACCTGCACCTTCTGTTCTTCATAGCACACTTCACAATCCAACATGCTACATAATTTACTGATGTGTTTAGTATCCGTGGTCTTCTTCACCTACTATACGGTAGCTTTAAGCTAAGGCCATGGTTGTATCATTCTTTTTTATTCAGTGATGCATCTAGAGGAGTTCTTGACACCTAATAGTCCCTCCTTATTTTCTAGAGCCAATGAATAGATTTATTTTGACTGGCTATCTTGGGTTAAGAATAAGCACCTGAATTTTCAGCTAAAAATAGAAATGTAAATTTGACCATTGAATTGCGATATAAATATTCCTAACTCACATTCTTCCAAAAATAACAAATTGTGCATGTGATTATCAGTTTTTAGGATGAAATAATGACTCTGTGATCTGACTAAAATCATGCATTACTTACATGATTCTACTGGGAGTACCCTGGTTTAGTGATAGAGTACAGAAGTCAAGGCCACCATGCCCTAAGGATTATTAACTAACAATGTTAAGTCTTAGCTTAGACTGAAAGTTTATGTAAGGGCAAATGGATTTTTTAAAATATCACAAAGCTTCATTTTTGACCCTATAAAAAGAACTTTTTATCAAAGGTAATTGTTGCAAGTAAATTATTAAATCCTGAATCATACATGCTTACACACACAGAATCAAATCTTTTCCAGGTGTATTTACCCTCTGTGATACTCATGGTTTCTCTTTGCTTGCTTGATTAGTTTTCATTGTTGTGTCTTTTTAAATTTTATTTTCTAGAATTATATTTCTTCTCTTATATTTAAACCATGGCTTACATAAAATATTCAAGTCTCATTACTAATAGTTAGATGGTTTTAGGTACATTATAAACAAACCAAGAAAAAAAGTCACCATAGTCAAGTGTATCTATCATGAAATGTACAACTGGGAACAGAGTCTATGATGTTATTACGTTGTATATCTTTGTCACAGAGACTCCTTAGAAGACAGAAAGATAACATGGGACAATCAGACTTTTTTTTTTTTATCACTTACAGGCTTTTCATGAAACTTTAGTGCAAAAGAATTTTTAAAATGTATTTAAATGTTTACAGCTAAGTTATCAGCAAGTGAATGAAAATAGAAGGATGAACAGCTCTGCTGTAATTATTATAGAACTACCGTTGTCTTGTGAGTTGGACCTCAGGACAATCAGGGAATAAAGAACAGTTCAAGGGATCTTGAAAAACTGTGGTGCTGGCTCTAAGTAGGGGAGGACATCAAATGATGCTGTTGGGAAGTGATGAACCAAAGTCCTCCTCTGTAGTAATCAAGTTCTTGTATTCCATTGTGAAATGGATTAAGTAATTGGATATGGGATAAATAAGAAGAAATTCAAATTGATGTTATCAATAATGGGAATAAAACAAAAAGTTGTAATACTCCAAGAAAAACAGGATATAGATTTGTGTATAACTGTAAAAAACAATTTTAAGACTTTTTTAAAATAAAAGTTATAAAATGTCTAGAAAGGAGTTAATCAAATAGCCTGTGGTATTTTTAACCTTTTAAACCTTCTTCTTTATAACCCGCCATATTTTTCTCCTATAAAAATATCAATCATAATTTTTGAATTATTTTATCAAAAATAACTGTTTCTATTCTCACAAAGCCATGTTGGGATTCTGAAGTAAGGCTATGATTTCTAGGATAATCAGTTCAGGGTAGTGAAAATAGTAAAGGACAGGCTTTCCTCCCTCTTCTTTCCCCTTTTCTATGCCCCACCCTCATTTTTCTCTTTTCTTTGTCACAGGACACACAATAGTGCAGGGATCTTGTCCAAGGGGATGAGGGAAGGCTATAAACCTGCCCTGGTGTGGGACTATGTTTAGCTGGAGAAAAGAGGATCGTTTTCTCATTGGTAACCTTCCTCTCTCCCCTTATCCCTCTGTGCCGTGGTGAAAACTGGACCTCTGGTTGGGAGACTCTTGGTACCATGGGTGTGATCTGGATGGTGATGGTACAAAGGCTAACAGTGTGTCATCTACCTGAGCTGAACCTGAGTGGCAGTCCAGGTCCTGCACAAGTGGCAGGACACTTTGCATGAAAAAGATCTTCAATGTAGATGCACCTAACCTTTTCATGAATAGTAATGATGGTGAAAAATATGACACTAATAAAAATATTAGCTTGGATATAAAGAAATATTAGTGAAAGATTGTATTTTATCAACATTGCTTATTTAGTATTTCACATACTTCGTTTTATTGAACATCCTGCTCTTTCCATATTTGATGGCCAAATTTCTCAATTACCTATATGCATATATATGTGTGTATCTATGTGTGCGTAAAGACTATTTCTTATCTCCCTGTCTTTTCTCATCTATTTGCACTACTGAAATGAAACTACTTTCTCCACTGTCATGGGTGACATATCTTTTCCTCAAGACCAATGACCTTTTTATTCCTCTTTTTCTTGACTTCTTTGCTGTATTTGATACTATTGACTTCCCCAGCTTAATAAAATTTTCTCCTGCTTGAGTTTTTCCAATTTTATAGTCCTATGGCTCCTATGTAGTTCTCTAGCACACACATTCTTTGTTTATGTGATCATCATGTTGGATAATCAGTACTCGGGGATAATTGAAAAGCTATTTTTATTATGTTATTTTTCACCTTCATAACTAATATTTGAAACTGGTTCTTTATTCATAGATGGAAATTAAACTAGATACAATGACTTGTTAGTCATTTCCAGGTATAAAATATTTTCCAATTAGTACAAGTATAGTTAATATGCTATCAGTAGAGTACTACATATTTTTAACTCGGTTCAAAGTTATGTCTTTTTCCCCTTTTCCCCTTGAATGGGCTAGTATACTGTAGGGGGGAAGGTTATAGGTGTTTCCTTTTTCTCTTTCCCCGCTTTTGGTTTATAGCTTTGATTTTGATTCTCCCCACCCCAACCTTCTTCCACAGTGTTAGACACTAGGCAAATGGTTAGGGGCTATTCTATTGCATTGGTTACCTTCGTGAGTTTTTCAGAGACTATTGGGTCCTTCTCACCTGAAGCTTTCCTGACATAAGTCAAGGCATCTCCATTCCTGCTAATTAATTACTTTTCAGTCCTGAGACATTCTCTTGTTTACTCTTCCAGTTTCTTCAGAGCAGCATAATCTCATCAAACAATAGAACCCAATTTTAATTCTATATACTCACTTGTGTCAATTGATAATAACATCATATATATTAATTTTTCACTCTGAAGTATATTTTCAAATTGAGTGAAAAATGTGTTCTGTATGTCCCTGTGTACACATATTTAAGATGGACTTCAGCTCACCATGGTTCTGATCATTGCCCTAATCGTGGACGTAAGCCGGTCAGGTGCTTTAAAGGGTGGCTAGAAGGACATGGACTGGCTCACACAATACAGCCTTTAGTACTGATCCACATGCAAGGCTACATGAATTTAGCTTTTATTTGTCACTGTATCATCTAAAGAAGATTAGCAATAAATCTTTCTTGTACGTTTTGCTAGTCTTGAAAAATGACACTAACAGCACAAGAGATGCACAAAGTGATGATGGTTTAAAAATATTCTGTGTATTCACAATTAACAATTGACTTCTCTAAATAAAAAGATAAGGTTTTCTACAAAGTGAACAATGGGAAATTATACAGTATATCACCCCTTTGAGAAGTACTAAGGAAATACAAAGGCTACCTCTGAATGTTTAATTGTATATGTAGAGGGGTTTATATTATATAATGCATGTGTAACATGTCAGGACACAGGAATTATTTTTCAAAATTACATTAATTGGTATTCTGTTTGTTTTATCTGGCTTTTCTACCCAAAAATATTTACTAAAGTTACATTTAATATTACCTGTTTATTTAAATTTGTCATTTTGCCCCACACATTAGGATAAGCATAATATACAAATTACTATCTATTTAAATAAAATAATACATTTATACACGTGTGTGTTCCTTTGTATAACATGCACAAAGATAAGTTCTATGTTCTATCCAAATATAGGCAAATAAAGGCAAAAATATATTTATTTTTGCCTGCCTAAATACAAAGCCACGCCTAAGGGCATATGTGCTCATGTTTTCTCACATACGCTTCAAAGAGCAAAATCCCCTTTGATGGATGCTAATAAGAATGTTTGGCCCTAACTCCATTACAGAGCCCATCTACAAAGTTGGCAGAATGCTCTGGTATATTTATCTTAGATAATGTCTCTAACTCATTTATCTTTGAATGTTCATTTAAAAAAAAAAAAAATCTTCTAGATTATAAAGTGATCTTTTTTGTGTTCTAAAATGATTTGTGTTGAGCAGACATTATTGATGCCCCAGGATACTGTGTCGTACCATCCATTGTCCCCAGGCCAGGGCAGCAGTGCTCCCCTTTACTGTTGTGCTAACACAGGGCTCCAGTCACCTTTCCTCAGGTTACAGGTATCTTAGGTCTTCCAGAAGCAGGTTTTCTTTACTGGGTAATAAAAAGTACCAAACTCTGGGCATGGTGTCTCATGTATATAATCCCATTGCTTTGAGAGGCTCAGATAGGAGATATGCTTGAGGCCAAGAGTTCAAGACCAGCCTGGGCAACATAGCTAGAGCCTGTTTCTACAAAAAATAAATTTAAAAAAAAATTAGCCAGGAATATTGGAGAAGGCCTGTACTCCCACCTACTCAGGGTACTGAGGCAGGAGAATCCCTTGAGCCCAGAGGAGTTCAAAGCTGCAGTTTAGTTGTGATCCTGCCACTACACTCCAGCCTGGGTGACAGAGTGATACCCAATCTTAAAAAAAGAAAAAAAAAAAAAAAAAAAAAAAAAAAAGTCGTGAAATAAGGAACTAAGCCATGAACGGTGTCATGCTTACTGCAAAGTCATTGGCATGCTGTGCTAAAACGGGATGATTTGTGCAAATGACAGACAACTGAAGAGTCTTACTCCAATGTGGGCTAATGATCAAATGGAAACTGACTAAATGCTTCAATCACCTTTACTTTGGTTCTTTCTTAGGCCTGACTTTCTGGGTAGAGGCTCTTCTGCCTTTCTAGACAAATTTTATAAGCTCTTGGGGTGCTCTGGGGGATGCACCCATACAGCTATGTTGGCATTTCTCACCCAACCTTGTTATAATATGGGTAACTCCCTCCCAAATTATCATTTTCCTCAGAGGTACTCCCTCTTTCTTCAAATCATATTCTCATCATGCTCTCTCTCTCTCTCTCTCAAAAAAAGTTCTTTGTAGACTTTTAAAATCTAAGTAACAACAATGAAACTATGTTTCTCAAAGACCAAAGAGTCCTCAGTACTGAAGCAGTTGCTCTGCAGGCATTGCACCGGCTTTACACAGATACACACACACACACACACATGGAGTCCATAAAGTTTATGTGCAATTTGCAATGTAAAACTATTTTAAATTGCACATGAACTTTATGGGCACCTCAATATACATACACATACATACATACACACACGCATACACACCAAACACATACACATTATTTGCATTCCTTGCTACTGCAATAAGAAAAGGAAGTGAAAAAAGTCACGTTTCCATCACAAATAGACAATGCTTTCTAGCTACATTATGAGGAATGCTCCTTTTCTAAAACAACTGGTAAAAATTTAATGAAATCTTCATTTTTGTTAAGTCTATATCCATATAGTCCTCTGGATTAGAATTATATCTAATATAATTCTATTGCTGGTGCAATGGTCTTTGCAGACCCTCAAGCATCTCTTTGCTTGTTTGCTTTGGGGAAAGAAATCCACTGTAGTTTCCAGGCCATTGGTTCTTCCTTGTAGGAGTGGAAAATGGGGAAAGGAGTATCAATTTAGTAGGTCTGGCTTAGAGAATAACAACTTTCAGATTGATTGCCTAATGCCTAAACCTTTTCTCAAATTAAATAATTTATTTATTTTCTCAAATAAGCCTCCCAGGCATATTGGACAGACTAGAAGTTTGCTCTTCAATGTTTTTTCTATTATACACAAACTTATAAAGCACATTGAAAAAGAAGAAAAAAAAAAAAGCAGGTTCCATGTTTTTTTGCTTTGTTTTGCTGTGCAATATTATTATCTATGTCTCATTCACACAAACTCACCTATATCATGTAAATGGAAAAGAATGTAAATTATTCAAAAGGCCATAAATATACCTAAGATTGTATATAATTTAAAGGGGCATTTAAAAACAGTGGAGAAAATGATTCTTCATTTATATCATAATGCCACATATGCCACACATATGGTGATTTAAAATGACACTCTTCTATTATATCAAAGTTTTGTAGGTCAGATGTCTAAATGAGTGTGGCTGAGCCAAGTCCTCTGCTTACATTTTCACAAGGCGAGCTTCAAAGTGCTGCAGTGCTGTGTTCTTTTCTAGAGGCTGTAAGAATGAATCAGATTCCAACTCATTCAGCTATGGAAGTGATAAAGGGCTTACCACTTCTTTATCGCGTCCTCATGCCAGACCTGTGAATGGCAGGTTGCATCTCTCTCACACAGTGAATCTCTCTGACTTCTGCCATGTCTAACTAACCACAGCTGGGGAAAATTCTCTCCATTTGAAGGTTAGATTGGGCCTACCCAGATAATCCCCTTGGTTAAGGTCCATAATCTCAACTGGCTCTATAAAGTCCCTTTTGCTAAGTAAGGTAACATACAGGTTCCAAGGATGAGGGGTTGGATATCTTTAAGGAGCTATTCTAATTACAACAAAAGGCATTCAAATAAAGGTGACAAAATGAGCCCATTATGTGTTTCAGTATGTAAGCTTTATATCTTCTAAGCCTTCACAACACAATAATCAAGGCCCAAGCAAATGTCAATCTGAGAAAATCTATTTACTACGTATATGAATAAGAGGTAATATTATTAATCTACAAAGGACTTTTACAAAGCATGTCAAGATAAACTACAGTTTAACTGGAGGGAGAAATAATTTTTATTTCTAGATTTATTTAAAATATGTGTGAGATTCAAATTTTTACTTATATATTATTTTATTTATTATTTATTTTGAGACAGAGTCTCACTTTGTCACCTTCAGGAGAGTGCTGTGGCATCATAGCTCACAGCTACCTCAAACTCAGGCTCATGAGATTCTCTTGTCTCAGCCTCCCAGTAGCTTGGGCTATAGATGACTGCCACAACACCGGCCAATTTTTAGAGACGGGGTCTTGCTCTTGCTCAGGCTGGCCTCAGACCTGTGAGGTCAGGGCAATCACCTGTTTTGGCCTCCCTTGGTGCTAGGATTGCAGGTGTGAGCCACCATGTCCAGCCCAATACATATTCCTATATTTTAAATTCTTGTTCTTCAGTTATTAAATACATAAACATTAAAACTGGATAAAATTTTTACCATAAAATTGAAAAATGTGTTATTCAAATGTAATTTTAAAATTCTAATATTAAAATTCTTCTAAGCTTCAGTTTTTCCAAATGTAGATACAAGGAACTTAATTATAAGTATTAACTCAGAATATTTGTAGAGTATGTAGAAATAATCTGACGCATATTCAATATATCCTAACATCATCCTTTAAAGATGATGTTGATGGTTAAAATACAGCATTTGGAAAATTTATTGATACAGTTTCCTAAATTTTTCTTTTCATTTTTACTTTTCTAATAAAAGATTAGTAGTAGAAGTTATATAATTGCCAACCTTCATAAACATAGATAAAGAAAAAAAATCAGCTCCAGAATTATTCCTAATTATTTGTATGCAACTTTAAAGATGGCTTCCTTAGTCTTCTATATTGAAATAATAAGTTGAACTTCATCATCAGGGTAGGTAATCAAAGAATTGCTGTGCATGTATTATAGCAAATCCCCATCCAATTACGTATAACATTTGGATTAGAAGATGAGGTAGCTACGACTTGTATTATTTCCTTACCTTGGTTGAATTGACTATTCTCCCTGGAAGATATCCTTAATCACTCCTCTGAGCAATATGAATGACCATCCTAAATATGTATACTGTCAAAAGGGAAAACGTAATGTAACCCAGTGGAAGCAAGCCTAACCATGAATAGAAGAACTGTGTGAGCTGAACTCAACAGGGCCATTTCAAAAGACAATTCATTTTTCCTCCCTTTCCCCCTCCAATTATGTTCTATGGGCTAGTCCTTATTCTGCCCCTGGATAAAATCTTTACAAGTCCAATAGCTTGGCTGGGACTATTAAGTCACAAATAGCATTTCATTTCTTTAAGTACATACACATTCCCATCTAATGCAAAATCAAACTCTGAACTAAATTTAATTTAGAACTCTCCTTTTATGGTTCAGACTCATTTATAAACTTACAATAAAAAGAGAAGCACAAGTGAGTTCTTTTTCTCTCCTCATCTTCTACTCTTCCATCCAGAGCCAAGCCAAGAAAGAAGGGAGATTTGACTAAAAGGTCTTACATTAAAGATAGGAATCTTTGAAACATTTTCCAGCATTTAGATATTTCTCCCAGATATGAGATCTCTCAGTATATTTGTTTCTATCTACCTGTGACAGGCTGTTCTTAACATTCACCCTTTGTTTAACCCCCACCCCAGCTCTGAGTGCCATTTTCTATGATCATTTGAGTTAATATTTGAGAATTGTCATTAATTTAGTTAATTCTATAGAGACCAACGCTGTATAATATCTAATTGGAATTCATTATCCTGGTCTTTAAAACAGAAGAAAAAGTGCTACCAAATGGTGAATAACCAATTTTGTACACATCACTCCCCTCTTACACATAACATCTGATGAAAGTTAATCTATTGTAGTGGTCTTCCCTTTTAGAAATTTATCTAAGTTTTATTAAGATATAATTGATTTTAGTTCATTTGGGAAAAACTGATATCATTTTCAACAAAGCAATATTGCTGAAAACAAATAACAGATACACAATTTGATCATTCTTCTTGGTAGAAATACTAGCACTATTGTCAAGGTATTTTATTCTTCATAAGACTGCAAATTTTATGTTTATTGTATTTGATAAAGCAAAGTAAAAAAAGAAGCATGGCAGTCCTTTGAAATGATTTAAAACTATTGTCCTGGTTGTTTTTTTTTACAGCATTTGTTTTTGTGTGTGTCTGTGTGTGTAAAGCACAACAAATACAGGCTGTGAAGTATTTTCTTACATTCTCTTATAGTGAAAAGAATCTGCTAAAAAAAGATTGAGAAGAAATGATGTAAGCATAAAATGGACAAGAACATTTGGGTTGCCAGTAGATTGATTAATTACTGAAATTACAGGAATGTTGCACATACTATTAACGTAAGAGGAATTTTGATTAAATGAACTGCAAATCCAGGAAGTTTAATGGAGAAGCTTAAGTGTTGCCAAGTTTAGGGAAAAAAAATACTTGCTTAAATTTGAATTTCATGTAAACACTGAATACATTTTTTAGTCTATGTGTGGTTCAAATATTACATTATGTATTTTTATCAGGTAAACCTACTCTAAATGGTGTCCACAAATGTCTTCCTGGTATCAATTTGCTTTCCTTCAGTTAAGCAGTTGACTAATATGGAAAACAAAAAAGGTAAATCAACAACTCATAGTTCTATACAATCAGAATATGAAGGGAATTTAAATCACACAATTCATCATCTTTTACACCTATGATTGACACATAATAGGTATTTGATAAATATTTACCTGAAATTGCCTTAGGAATATTCCTAAGTTAGAGAAAAGGTGAAGATTTTTTTTTTTAATATTAATTTCCTTCTACAGTATTGTGTTCTATGTTATCAACGTTGACCAGAATCACTATTATTTTTTTTTTTAATATTTATTTATTTATTTTTTTTTTTATTGTAGAGAAGGGGCGGGGAAAGAAGGCGGAGGAAGAGGTGCGTGACAGGGTTGGGCCAGTGGCATGGTACCACATTGGCTGTATCTAGGTAGAGGCAGTTTCAGGCCGGGCCTTGCTGAGTCGTTGCTACGCAGAAGTAGCTCGATGGATCTACTTCTAGTCAGGGGCGGGAAGTTGCACTAGGCCTCAGGCACATGGCAGGGCCCAACAATTCCCTCTTTTGTTTTTTGTATGGTGGAAAAACATAGCCCCTATCTTAGGTTGCCCACTCTTGCAATTTCAGTCTTACCCGTCATGGGGATACAAACATCAATGGTTTGGTCCCTGTCTTAGGTTGACTGAATGCAGAGTGATCTTACCCGTCTTTGGGTACTATGAATGCAATCTACCATGCAGCCTCTCCATATCCTATCTTAGGTTGTCCCCGCTTTGGGAATCTTACCCATCATTGGTGCTATGGAGGGCGGTGAAGAATAATAGTTAGATTCTTGGTTAGTGAGCCGGTGATATTGGACCTCAACCTGATTTAACTGCCTCTAACCTTTTTTTTGGGATACAGGGCCTAAAGGTGAAGGGTAAATAAGGGTAGCAGGGGAAGAAGGTAGGGTGAAAAACCATGTATGCCCGTCCACAGGGGATTTTCTAGAATTTATTTTCTTCTCTTTTCTAGATCTTCATGGAGTGTTTTGATCTTGTTTTGCACGATCTCAGATCTGTTGGTATAAAAGTAGCAATTATCCTGTAAAAATAAACAGCTGCCACCCTTTTAATTAAAAAAAAAAAAAAAAAAAAAAATTTGGGTTTCGGCAAGAGACTTTAAATACTTGCCCCAAAAAGAAGGGGATTAGCCAAGAATCACTATTATTATTTTCCACAAAGTATACCTTTCTCAATATGTCAGGAGTCACTGAGATTTTTAGGCAAAGAAAATGCA
>CAUYPK010070161.1:0-19237 GCA_963574355.1 Loris lydekkerianus
TTTTCTCCACATCCACGCCAACATCTCTGGTTTTGGGATTTTTTTATGTGGGCTACTCTTACTGGGCTTAGGTGATATCTCAAAGTAGTTTTGATTTGCATTTCTCTGATGATTAAGGATGATGAGCTTTTTTTCATGTGTCTGTAGATGGTGCATCTGTCTTCTTTAGAGAAGTTTCTCTTCAAGTCTTTTGCCCACCCTGACATGGGATCACTTGTTCTTTTCTTGCTAATACATTTGAGTTCTCTGTGGATTCTGGTTATTAAACCTTTATCGGAAGTATATATATTTATTACTATAAATATTTTCTCCCATCCTGAGGACTGTCTGCTTGCTTTCCTTACTATGTTCTTGGCTGTGCAGAAGCTTTTTAGTTTGATCACGTCCAAGTAATGTATTTTTGATACTGCTTCAATTGCCTGGGGAGTTCTCCTCATAAAATATTCACCCAGACTGATTCCTTCAAGAATTTTCCCTGCACTTTCTTCAATTGGCTTTATATTTTTCAGGATCAATGACATAATTAAAATACAGATCTGGCAACTGACAATGGCATACAATCATTTGCTTTTATCATGCCATAGTAAGAGGCATATTTATTCATTTATTTTTAAGACAGAGTCTCACTATGTGACACTTGGTAGAGTGCTGTGGCATCACAGCTCACAGCAACCTCAAACTCTTGGGCTTCAGCAATTCTGTTGCCTCAGCCTCCCAAGTAGCTGGGACTTCAGGCGCCCACCACAACGCCCAGCTATTTTTTTTTTTTTTTTCTTTTGTTGCATGTTGTCATTGTTGATTTTAGCTGGCCCAGGCTGGGTTCAAACTCACCAGCCTTGGTGTATGTGACTGACACCTTAACCACTGAGCTACAGGCGTCAAGCCATTAAGAGGTAGTTTTAAAAAGCTTAAAAGAAAGAAAAGACCCAGAAAGAAAAGCATACATGTCATATATGAGTTTGTGCTGTGTGATGATTCATTTTCCACATAAAGAAAGCATCCTTGAGATCAAGAAGAAAGTTACTTCTAGCATTTTCTGAATCTTCTTTAGGCAATAAATCAAGATTCTGAATTTGGAACCAGGCAGCCCCCTTGCCCATGGACCCACCTTCATCCCTATCTGTTCCTGTTAAGACAGGTGCAATCTGATGAGCCAGAAGTGGGGCTCACAGGCACTGTACAGGTGGCAGAGTGGAGGGCCATGCACTGAGCCCAGAGCCCCAGCTTCACTCTCTCTGTGAGAAGGGAGAAAGAGGCCTTTCCACTCCATGCATGCGCTGCTGAGCCAGGGATGACTGGAGCTTCCCACATACTAGCCATGCTTCCCCAGATGGGGAGACTAGAATTCTAATCTTACTGAAATGAACGGCCAATCTCACCTGACCAGTAAAGCCCTAAAACCTGCGTTTAGCTCCAGATCACCCCAATTCTGGGCCCTCACTCTATCAGCTTCCTTTTGAGGTTCCAAGATGCTTTGAGACTGAGCCCACATGGGTTGTGTCCCTTTGCCTTGTATTTTCTGCAGAAGGGCCAGAGTTTTGACGCTGTTCCTTTCCAGTGAGGCAATCTTGGGATGATACTTCAATGAAATGGTTCTTTTCAGGTTTCTTTCCTACTTGATGGTTTCCCGGTGGGAAACTGGAATTTATGGTCTTAGAAAGCAAATCTATGTCCATTTCATCTGCTGTGTGCTCATCAATGCCATTTTAATAAAGATAATTTTATAACTCACCCGTTTCCAGAGTCCTTGAAAATTAATTTCCAGGAAACTGCAAGAGAGAGCATCTGAGCTTTGTGAACAATCTCCCCTCTTTCCTGGCCTCAGCGGGTAACAGGGTGGGTTAGGAAGCTGTTGGAAATAATAGGAGCTCCTTTTAGGGGTTCTGGAAAAAGAATCTGGGGAATCAACTGACCTTCAGCCCTATGCAGGCCACAACTCCCAGTAGCAGGGGACCTGCAGGAGCCCAGGCACACAGCACTCTGTGAGCAGAAGCCACCTCCCACAGCAGCATCTCAGGAGGTAGCCTTGGGCACAAGCAGGACTCTTGGGAGGCAGCCAAGTCACATACACCAATATGCCAGTCACATACACCAATAACTATTGCCAACTTAGTTTTGAATGTGACAGACTATCAGTTTGCTGTCATCTTCCTGCTGGCCAGGAGGTAAGAGCTCAAGGTTTCTCAGCAAGAAGGAAACATAGGTTTGGAAAGGGCCACCAGAGGACGCACGGCCTATCCTGTGCCTACTGTCTCTCAGGTGGTTAGGTATCTATCTACCCTGTGTTCAGAGACAGAGTGAGCAGAGCATTTTGCAGGAGTCCAGCACCATCAGAGTTCTTTACTCAACTTTCAACTGTGCACCTACCGAGAGGAATGAAGTAACAAATAAACGTTACTTTTCCCATCTTTCTAAAATTTTTCATGAAGAAACCCCAGTACCTTGCTGCCCATTCTAGATTAAAATATGAGAACTTAAACCAGGAAGATCCTAGAAATTGAATTCAGACTCTTCTATTTAGGGGTGAGGACCTAAGAGCCAGAAGCACAGGTGGCTTTCCAGTGTCACACAGGAGAAGTGATGGGGAAGACCCGAGCTTGCTCTCCCAGCTCACGGTGCAGGGCTCTTCACCTGCTCCCAGGCTGTGCCAGCACAGACAGAGTCAGTCCTTAAGGAGGCACCGAAGCATCCAAACTTCACTTCCCATCATCCCACAGGCCTATGATGGGACGTTCATGGGGCCTGAGGCACTTGTCTTTGTAGTCCACAAAAAATGATTTAAATTACATTTAATAACTGAGTTGGTATGAAGATGAATATTATATTATAGTAACATATGAAGACATTTTCTTCAATCTAAAAGGTCTCTTATTTTTTCTTCCAATTTTAAAGGAGGTTGAAATGTTTTCATGGACCCCTGGAAGTCTTGTGGGCCCTTGGCAGCAGCCTCCTATGTTAAGGAAGGAGCCAGTTCTACGCTCAGTGAGTGCGGGTTGCAGAGTGTGACGCGACACGTGGAGGTGACACTCGTCCCTTCCACTAACAAGCAAGAGATGGGAGACAGAGTGCATAGAACACACTTTTCTCTGTGAGTTGTGGGTCTGCTTCAAATATGGTATTTACTGGCATTTATTAAAATAAAAGCTGTACGAGTCACAGATCATTTCCCACATTGGTATTTCTCCACTAAGGAAAGCCAGATGCAAATGTTTTAGTTGAGTGATGCCTATAAATTCTCCTGCCCTCTTTTGCCCAACTATCTCTAAAAACAACCAGCCATTCCAGGGCTTGTGGACAAGAAGCTCATCCTCAGAGAGGTAACATCTTTTCCACTCTGTTATCAGTTACATGATTGGTGCCATCTTTCTTAATAAAAAGCCATTGCTAGAAGCTATCTCACCAAATACTCTTGACATCACTTCCTTTATAGGAATATAGCTTAAAAGTTATGACATATTTCAGCAGCAAGGCGCACAGAGTCCTTGCCACTCTGGACCGTTGATTCAGTGCCCTCGGTGTGAACGAGAGGCTGAGGGCCCCGCCTCCCCTGAGCTGGAGTGCAGATGCCCAGTGATGCCTTGCTGGGGAAAGCTATTTTATTACCAAAACTGGTCTTAAAAAATAATTACTAGAGGGAAAAGCATCGACACAGGTGATTGCCCCCAAGAGTGACAAGGCCTGGCTTTCCATCCACTGATCATTCTGTCATGTGGTCATCTCTCAAGTCCAGAGGGCAGCTATTTTATTTGAATGATTTTCTCTGAAAGTAAGCAGAAAACCGTGTGAGCCCCTGACAATGCCTAGTCCTACTCTACAGGTGAGAAAGAACTGGGTGATCACCGGCACTGCAGAAGGGCTGGCCAGAGAGACCCACGTGCAGCACCACACAGACACTCACAAGACAAGCTCACACAGAACTAGAAAGACCAGGTGATTAATACTAGGAGAACAGTGATGGAAGCCCACAACTGTCAAAAGCAAAACTCATTCTATACTTTTAAGGATGCATCCTTTCTCAAAAATTTCAAGAATTCTCAAAAAATTCAATTATCTGCAGGGTTCTATGGCCCTCAGAACTTTTCCAAATAATTAAGTCATTTTAGCAGAATAACAATTATGCCTTATTCAGCTCTCCTAATGTGTTAATTTGTGAATATTGAATTTTGGTAAGCCTAATAATTCATCTTGTAAGTCACTAGAAAGTAACCATTAGTTGTAAGTAAAAACAAAAATCTATAAAAGTCTGTGCCATCTGCATATACACAAAGGGGAAATGTGCACCTTTGAGCTGGTTCTCACCTATGCCTCACCAGTGGCTGCACCAGGAGCAACATTGCTGTGTCAACACCTGCTTTACATGTAGTGGGTGCTGAAGAAAACATACAGATTTGATCCTGATAGTTCCCACCGTTGCCTCTAAGCCTTAGTAGGATGGTAAATCTTTGCTTTTCTTTTTTAAAATTTTTTTTTAAATCTTTTCTTTTCTAAAGGTGCATGCAGACAAAAGCCAGGAACAGATTCTGTACCCTGCCTCTTAATGAGTGTCTCTTAGAAACATCCATGACTCTTTTGTAAGTGGCATAAAATTTTTAAAAAATAAATCCTGAAAAATGAGTGGTTGAAAGTTTTGAGAAATCAGACCAAAAATGGAATGTAGAGTGGAATGGGAGTATGCAATTGGGTGGCAGCTCCTGTCCTGACGTGACTCCAGGGGAAAGATCAGACAAGGCCGCTGTATGCTCAGCATTCTGTGTGGACACATAGGCAGAGATCCTTCCTGAATATTCCATGGCATATCTATGGTCAGTGTGCTTGCTTCATCCTACTTGTTGCCAAGTTCCAAATGCCTCAAATAATTAACCTTTGCCATCTCTTCGGAAAGCTTTGCAGTCCTCCACCAGAGAAACTGGTTTATTCCCCTCTGAAACTCAGCCCCAGAATTTACATTAAGAACTGTTTCCCAGAATGCTTTTCAGCTGGACATGTGCCAACACCAGCTTCCCAACCACTAAGAAATATATGTACGAAATATTAATGAAACATGCCTTTTAGTCAATGTTAAGTTGATGTGTGTAAGAATGTGGGTTTTGTAATCGGTTGTTTTATTGAACATTGATTAAATGCTTATAGCATGCTAGGTGTGTTGGCTACATAATATAAATGAGACAATACGACATGTTTCCTGCTCAAAAATATGTATTCTATAGTGGTAGAGACACACCTGCAGAGAGCTACTCTCTCATAAAAGGAAGCCACGGGTCCTAGTGGGCTTGTCCTGTGCCAGCTCAGATAAGCTGGACATACGCTGTTCAGGGCCCACCACACAGATCCAGCTTGCCAGGCTGAAGAGGAGCCGCATTCCTGGCACTGGAGGGCTGCAGCCAGGCAAGGTGCTGTGGGATCACACAGACAGCTCACAGCGGGGAAGTGGGGGATAGAGGGGGCATGCAGCAGCCAGACCTACGTTGACTCCAGCTCCCATGCAGTCCCTCCAGCTTCTCTGACTTTGGGCCGAGTACACGCCCAGCATCATGACAAAGGGCATCAGCGTCTCTCAGAGGACACTTGCATCATTGAAGGTAAAGGCCTAGAGGCGGCAGAAGGACAATACCTCTTCCGATTCAGCCCTGTAGGCACCATTCAGGTCCCAGTTTGTCCTTCCTTCCCATCTTCCCTTTCCAACTGTCTCCTTGAAGGCAGACACAACAACTTCTCCTTAGCTGTTTAACCGATGATCTCCCACAACTTTGTAAAGTCAAACCCCTATGATAAGTCATATGTATCCTAGAGGCTCTGCCACTGGATATCAAGAAACCAAATGATACTTGAGTTGAGAGTCTTCAAAGATGAATAGGAGTTCCCAAGTACAGAAAGCAAAGAAACGAAGTATTATTTTTTTGAGGTCTTTAAAGTATGACAGTGAGCTTTAATAGGGATTGCATTAAAATTGTATATTGCTTTGGGTAGTATGGACATTTTAACAATGTTGATTCTTCCCAGCCATGAGCATGATATGTTTTTCCATTCGTTAACATCTTCAGCTATTTCTTTTCTTACAGTTTCATAGTTCTCTTTATAGAGATCTTTCAATTTCTTTGTTAGGTAAACTCCCAAATATTTCATCTTCTTTGGCACTACTGTGAATAGAATAGAGTCCTTGACTGTTTTTTCAGTGTGACTATTGTTGGTATATACGAAAGCTACAGATTTATAAGTGTTAATTTTGTAACCCGAGACGCTGCTGAATTCCTTGATCCTTTCAAACTGTTTCGTAGTAGAATCCCTGGTGTTTTCTAGATATACAATCATATCATCTGCAAAGAGTGAAAGTTTGAACGCCTATGTCCAGGTTACAGTGAACACCAAGTTTGTGGGAAGGAGCCTGGGTATGAGACTGAGGATGGAAACTGAGGTAGGTCTAAGGAGAAGTTTGCTAGTTGGCAATCAGGAACCATGGAAGGATTTTAAGCAGATACTGCCTGGGCACCTGTGTATGTGCCTGTGCCTGTGTAAAATGATCAGACTTATATTTTAAAGATAACTCTGGCAGCTGTGTAAAGGGTGTATTAGAAGGAATAGGACAAGCCCAGAGACAGAGACGTTGGTTAGGCACCAATACTGGTGAGTCACAATATCAACTACAAAAGCTGGTGGAAGTTTGGAAGAGTCACCTGTCCAGCGGGGTCTGCTGTTTCATGTTGTCTATGTAGTTGTAGGAGGCACGAACTCAGTCACCATGCACATGTGCAGGATTATCCCTCTATGCTGGCCTTCACTGAGAGTTAAATCACACAGACTCGGAGTACCAGTTGGGAGTCCTCAAGGTGAAGAAAACATCAAGAGATTTAATTCCACTGTCTTAATGCAACATAAGATTGGAAGGACTTCAAGATTGGTTTGACCCAGAGGCACAATCATGTAAAAAATTGCCGTTTTTTTTTTTTTTTTTTTTTCCCTTGGTCTTTCTTATCTGCCTTTCAAGAAAATTAAAACACACCCATACAACAACAACAACAACAACAACAGGTGGCTTGTCCATTTGTGCTGCTATAACCAAAAAACTTAGCCAAGGTAGTTTGTAAATAACAGAAACTTATTTCTCATAGTCCTGGAGGCTGGAAGTCCACATCACAGTGGTGCAGAGCCAGTGTCTGGTGAGAGCCTGCTCTCTGCTTCTCTGGCCCCAGGATGCCACTTCTTGCTGCTGTGTCCTCACATGGTGGGAATGGATGGAAGCGCAAAGGAGGGAAGGAAAGAACTTTCTCCCTGAAGCTCTGTTGTAAGGGATATCATCCCATCTGTGAGGCCAGAGTCCCTATGGTCTGATCACCTCCCAGAATCCCCATCTCTTAATATCATCACCTTGGGATGTAAGGGCTAACATACAAATTTTCAAAAAGCACCTGCCTTCAGGCTCAGCGCCTGTAGCTCAGCGGCGAGGGCACCAGCCACATATACCAGAGCTGGCGAGTTCAAATCCAACCAGGGTCTGCTAAATAGCAATAACAATTGCAACCAAAAAATAGCCCGGCATTGTGGCGGGCGCCTGTAGATCCACCTATTTGGGAGGCTGAGGCAAGAGAATCGCTTAAGCCCTAAACCTTGAGATTGCTGTGAGCTGTGACATCATGGCACTCTACCCAGGGCAACATAGTGGGACTGTCTCAAAAAAAAAAAAAAAAAATGCACACGCATTCAAACCATAGCAACAAATAACTTGTGTTAGCATTACTTTGCATCAGACACTGTTCACAGTGCTTTGAATGTACTTTCTAAGTTTCCTCCTAAAGCAAAGTGCTATTTAGCAGCACTTAGAACTACACAATTCCTTGCCCACAGGCAGCAAAAATGAAACCATCTCTCCCTGCCAGCACCCAGTGGTACTCACCCCAGTGCTGAACCGAGTGTTATGGAAATGGGAGTGAAATTATACTCATTGACAGATCAAATTTCGTCTGAATCTAGGGCTTTTGTCAAGGACATGCAACAATAATTTGGATTCCACTAGAAGTGGTGAGAGGAGACAGGAGGTGCTCTAGCAGCACCCAGCCTGCTCTGCTCAGGTGCTGGCAGCCCCCTCCTGGATTTGCCTTCTTCCCGCTGTGTCCGGCTGTAATAGCTGCCACCTGGATTAAAGTGCTCATTCAGTCCCACCTGTCAATACTAAGGGACTGGAAGACAATCTTCTCTCCCTCTAAATTTTCCTTATTCTTTCACTGTCTTATAAGCATAAGTCTCAAGTCCCAGGAGGATTGTAGCTCACTGAAGACATGAATCTTGTTACGAGATTTTGCACCACCTTAAGCCAATTACAGTAAGCATTAACAGATGCTTTTTAAGCTGCATTGGAGTCATGGAGTCTAAAACCATAGCTACATGATGCAGAATAGTAGTGGTGACATTTATCCAGTTAATTTTTTTCATGTATTTTGAAGCTTTGTTATTTTATATATGCACATTTATGATTATTACTCTGATAAACTAATTCTTTTATCATTTCTCAAAGTCCTTTTTCAAGTCTATCGTCATAGATGAGGCTATTGTTTCTGATACTAATGTCGCCACTCTGGCTCTCTCTTATTCTGAGGTGCGACTCTTACAGCATCCAGTTGGGTCTTGGTCTGTGTAAACCCATGTTGATCGTCCCTGCCACTGAGTTGGAATGTTTACTTCGTTCGCACTCAACATATTTAGTCACATGTTTGAGTACAGGTTTACCAAGTTATGTGTTTCCTGTTTGCCCATCTGTCTTGCTCTTTGCTGACTTTTTGAGATTTACTTCAGCTTGTTTTAGAATTCCATTTTTAATAATTTTGTTATATCTCTTTGGAATGTGTTAATGTTTGCTGTCGTGATTTCTGTATATATCTGTAACTTTGCAGACTGTTCAGAGTTATTGTTGTACCATTTTAAATAGAATGTAAAAATCTTGCAACTGTGTAGGGCTATTCATCCTACTGCTCCCAAATTGCTTTTCCTTTATTCTACATTTTATTCATTTATTTCACAGTTGCCATATGGATTCCATCTTCTTATAAACACTCCTGCAAAATGATGTTTTACTTCTAACAGTTTTCTTTGTTTTAAAGAAATTAAAGGGAATGGAGGGAAACATCTTTCATATTCACCCATTTGTCCACAATCTTGAATTGGCTGCCCCTTCCTGAAAAGCCCAGTCTCCCTCCAGAATCACCTCCGTGCATCTCAGAGCACCGTCTTTGCCATTACTGGTAGTATAGGGCTGCAAATGACAAATAGTCTTAGTTTCCCTTCATCCCCAAATATCTTCAGTTTATATACACGATTGAAAAAAAATTTTGATGAATGTAAATTCTGACCTAAAAATAGGTTTTACTCTGCTTCCTAAAAGTATGTTAAAAATGCTATTGATATCTGCACTTTCTGAAGTCTTCAGTCACTTGAATCATTGTTTCTCTTTATGTTATGTATCAATTATCAATCTTTTCTGGCTACTTTCAAAATTTTCTGTTTACATTCGTATTTCAACTGTTTGACTAAGATGTCTAAGTGTGATGTTCTTCACCTACATCCTATTTGGGGATCATTGGTTTCTCAAAGATGTAAATTTATGTCTTTCACCGTTTTTGAGAAGTTTTGGTTATTACTTCTACAATTTTTATTGCTCCAGTTTCTCTCCTTTATATTCCTGAAACTCCAATTGCATATGTGTTGGGATCCCACATACCTGAAGCTCTGTTTATTCTTTCAGTATTTTTCTCTCTCTTTTTCTACCATCAAGTAATTTTCTATTCTGCTATTAAACACTCTAGTCTGCTATTAAACCCATCCAGTAACATTTTTATTATTTTAGATATTATAATCTTCAGTTGTAGAATTTTCATTTGACTTTTTTAAAATTTCAGAATATTACTGGAGTATACAAGTTTTGGTTATGTAATTTGCTTTTGTACATTTTAAGTTAAAGTTATAAGTGTACCCTTCACCCAGAAGTGTACATTATACTACCTAGGTGTGAATTAATTCCCATTGACTTTTACTTCCATCTGTGCACAAATGTGTTGATTGACTAGTTTCATTTTAGTATTGAGTACATGTGTGTTTATTTTTCCATTCTCATGATACTTCTCTTAAAAGAATGATCTCAAGTTACATCCACGTTGTTACAAAAGATACTCTATTGCCATTTTTTATGACTGAGTAGTACTCCATGGTGTACATAAAACCACATTTTCTTTCTTCATTCATGCATTGATGGGCACTTGGGTTGTTTCAATTTGCAATTGTGAATTGTGCTGCTGAAAACATTTGAGTGCAAGTATCTTTTTGGCAAAATGTTCTTTTTTCTTTTGAGTAAATACCTAGTAGTGTATTACTGGATTAAATGGTAGGTCTACTTTTAGCTCCTTGAGGCATCTCCATATTTTTTTCACAGAGGTTGTTGAAGTTTGCAGTGCTCCCAACAGTGTGTAAGGCCTTTCTTTCTGCATCCATGCTGGCACTGGTTGTTTTCGGACTTTTAGACAAGATCCATTCTCACTGGAATTAGGTGATATCTCATTTTGATCTGCATTTCCCTGATGACCAGAGACATTGAGAATTTGCTCATGTTTGTTGGTCCTTAGACTATCTTCATTTGAAAAGTTACTGTGCATGTCTTTTGCCTGCTTTTTTATGGGATTGCTTGATTTCTTCTTGCTAATTTGCTGGCGTTCTTTGTAGGTTCTGGTCACCAGCCCTTCACTGGATGTCTAGCGTGAGAATATTTTCTCCCTCTCTGTAGGCTATTTACTGTATTGATTGTGTTCTAAGGTGTGCAGAAACTTTTAATCTGGTCAGGTCCCATTTTTAATTTTTGTTGGTGCCATGATTGCTTTGGGATTCTTCTTCAGAAATTCTTTCCCTAGGTCAATGTCTATAAGAGTTTTCCAACATTTTCTTCTAGAATTCTTTTAATTTCATGCCTTAGGTTTAGGTCTTTAATCTATTGCAAATTAACTTTTTCCCTCCCTAACTCATTCTTCATTTGATTAAAAAAATGTTTTCTGGTTCATTGCTGAGTTTTTCTACCTCATTTATTTCAAGTACATTTTCCATAATCTCATTGGAAATAGCTATTATAACTCCTTATCTGAGAATTCCAACATCTAGATTATCTTAGGATAGGTTTCAATTCTGTTTTTTTCTTGAGACTGGGTCAAACTTCATATGTCAAATAATTTTAGGTTATATTCTGGACATTGTAAATATTGTGCTGTGGAAGCTTTGGATTATTTTATCAAATTCATTTGTACTATATTTATGCTATTTTAATTGTTGTTTTTCTTAATTTCAATAGATTTAGGGGATACAAGCTGAATTCTATTACAACTATGTATGGGTGTGTATATAAATATGTATTAATGTGGTGAGGTCTGGGTTTTTAGTGCACACAGCACCTGAACAGTGTACACTGTACTGAAATAAGTGATTTTTCATCCCTCACTTCCTCTCCCCCCCTTCCTTAAGTCTCCAGGGTCCAGTATCCCATTCTGTGTGTTTCTGTGTAACCATAGCTTACTTCCTACTTATAAGTGAGAACATGTGGGATTTATTATTCTGTTTCCAAATTACTTCGCTTAGGATAATGGTCTTTGATCCCATCCAAGTTGCTGCAAAAGACATTATTTCATTCTTTCTATGAGTAAGTAGTACTCTATGGGGTGTGTATATATGTATTTTCTTTACCCAACTATTGGTTGATGAGCAATTAGGTTGATTCCACACCTTTGCAATTTTGAATTGGGTTGTAATAAACATATATGTGCAGGTATCTTTTTTATATAATGATTTCTTTCTCTTTGAGTAGATTAAGCAATCTTGGGATTGCAAGATAGAATACTTTGGTACTTTGAGAAATCTCCACACTGATGTCTATGGAGGTTATACTAACTCACATTCCCACCACCAGGAGGGTGTTAAGTGTTCCATTTTCACTGCATCTGTGCAACATCTGTTGCTTTTTAACTTTTTTATTGGCCATTCTAATTGAAGTAAGATGGTATCTCATTGTGGTTTTAATTCACATTTCTCTGATGATTAGCATTTTTTCATATGTTTCTTGGCCATTTGTATATCTCTTTTTTATGCTATTTTGAATGAAGTACTTTCTTTAATTTTATTTTCAGATTTTCACTGAGTATATAAAAGCACAATTGATTTTATACTAACTCATATCTCATAAACTTCCTAAACTCCTTTCTCAGTTCTAGTAGTTGTTTTGCAGATTGATTTTTTTTTATTATTTGGAATTCATTGAGGGTACACAGACTTAGGTTATACTGATTGCATTTGTTAGATACAGTCCCTCTTATAATTGCTTCCCACCCCCAAAAGGTGTGTCATACACCATAACCTCCCATCTCCCTCCCACCTCCCTTCTCCCCACACCCTCATTCCCCTACCCCCCACCTTGTATCATCTACTGCCTTCATATTAGAATTGAGTACATAGGATTCTTGCTTCTCCATTCTTGTGATGCTTTACTAAAAAGAATATGCTTCAACTCCATCCAGGTTAATACAAAAGATGTAAAGTCTCCATCTTTTTTTAATGGCTGAATAGTATTCCACAGGTCCATTCCTGGGTCAGCAGGCTTTACGTTGTTTCCACATTTTGGTGATTGTAAATTGAGCTGTGATAAGCAGTCTATTGCAAGTGTCCTTATGATACTTAGTAAAGGGATTGCAGGATGAAATGGGTGACCTAATTTGAGTTCTTTGAAGATTCTCCATACTTCTTTGCAAAAAAGGTTGTATTAGTTTACAGTCCCAGCAGCCGTGTAAAAGTGTTTCCTTCTCTCCACAAAGGAGAGTTTGAGCTTTTTTGCCCCCATTTAGATGCCCTCTATTTCCTTCTCTCTCCTGATTGCAGTAGCTAGAACTTCTAGAACTATGTTGAATAATAGTGGCAATAGTGGACATCCTTGTCTAGTTGCAGTTCCAAGTGGAAAAGCTTTCAGGTTTACACCATTCAGTATGCTGTTATCTGTGGGTTTGTCATAGATGGCTTCAATTAGCATAAAAAATGTGCCATCTATGCCTATTTTCTTAACTGTTGTTAGAAAATGATGCTGAATTTTGTCAAATGCTTTTTCTGCACCTGTTGAAAGGATCATATGGTCTTTGTTTTTGCTTCTATTGACATGGTGTGTTACATTTATGGATTTGCATATGTTAAACCAACTTTGCCCAAGGTTTCCCAAGGTAATTTATTTCCTATTTATTTTTCTTTAATTTCATTTTCTAGTTGCACTGATGAGAACCTTTAGTACAATCTTGAACAGAAGTGGTGAAAGTGGACAGCATTGTCTTGTTCCTGATCCAACAGGAAAATATTCAGTCAGGTAGGGGCTCTTTAAGTGGTGGAGCCCTGTATCAGCTGCTGCTAGGGAAAGGATAGTAATTAAGATGTTAATTCCTTTAAAGGTATTTCAACTGAGAAAATCTTTGGCAGAGAAAATTTATAATACAAAGGTACCATTTCCCTTGTGAAGCTTTCCTTTGCTATTTAAATTGTAGATGTCTTGGCACAATAACTGGGAGAATGCCAGGAAGGCTGTGTTGCACAGTGTGATGAAAATGTGTCAAACGGTCTATGAAGCTAATGTATGGTGCCCCATGATCACATCAATGTACACAGCTATGATTTAAAAAAAAAAAAATTGTAATTCACGGACGAACAAAGGTCCCACTTTTCCCTTGCAATCTTTGCAAGTGAGGATCTTACTGCATTTATCATCTTTTGCTACCTCTGTTAGTAGCTGGCAACCAAAAGGTCTTGCTTCTTCCTCTTCTTCTTCTTCTTCTTCTTCTTCTTTTTTTTTTTTTTGTGGTTCCTGGTAGAAAAGTTTCCACTGCTTTTAACAGAGGACCCACTTTTCCAGAGGCCCCAATTTTTCTTGTCATTGGTAGTGAATTTCCCACTGCTTTGAACTGAGGCCCCACTTTTCCAGAGGCCCTTCTTTCAGGGTCCTTGGTAGTGAAGTTCCCACTGCTTTGAACAGAGGCCCCACTTTTCCAGAGGCCCCAATTTTTCTTGTCCTTGGTAGTGAAGTTCCCACTGCTTTGAACAGAGGCCCCACTTTTCCAGAGGCCCTGCTTTCACGGTCCTTGGTAGTGAAGTTCCCAATGTTTTCACTGCCCTTGCTACTTCTGCCTTTAGCAGTTGGCAAACAAAGACACCACTTTTCTTGTGGAGTTTTTCCCTTGCTGGTTGAATCCAGGCCTATCTTCAAATGGAGTGTCCCTACATGGTTCAAAGGCTTACTCATCCAATTTGCATTAACCTTTGTTACTCCCTCTTGTCATCTTCCAAAGTTTTCACTAACTCCCAGGTGTCTTTTCACTCCTTCGGTCTGTATCCTGGCTCTCAGGTGGGACACGCCTTCTGGTATTATGCCATGAAGAGGTGGGCTAACCATAGGTGCAGGATAGTCAAATACACAAAAAGGAATTTGGTTTCAGTTTAGGAGGGCTCCCTGAGCTGTATAAGTAATGAGAGAATTTTAATTAAAGAAAGAACAAGGATCCAATTTATCCATTTTTCCTCCATTGTCATTTATTGGTCTGGCTTAATCTCCCCATATTTGTCTCTGGGGCACCAAAGGTCTGGCACACTGTGGACAGGATTCTCTCTTGGCGTTAAGTTGAATGAATTATTCTATTTTAGCAAAGAATAATTTATTACCAAAGAAGAGTTTGAAATGAAGGTGTTCAAGAACCTGCATTGTTTTAACTTCTTTTATTCTTATTGAATTGAGAGCAGCAGTCCTCTGCTCTAGGGCATATACCTGGAAGTTTATTCTTTCCTTTACAACACTTTTCTTGTATGGCCTAGCTTCTCACATTTATGGCATTTAATTTTGATTGGGGGATTTCTCAGCTGATCTTCTAACTACTTAATCTGAGTTGCCATGAATGCCATAGCATTCATTGGCTTCATCTGTAAGATTATTCATCTACTCTCCTATTTTATCTGATCTTTTAGCTGTTCAATCTGATCTTTAAACTGTTTTATCTCAGTTGCCGCGATTTTTTTTTTTTTTTTTTTCAGTTTTTGGCTGGGGCTGGGCTTGAACCCGCCACCTCTGGCATATGGGGCCAATGCCCAACTCCTTTGAGCCACAGGTGCTGCCCAGTTGCCATGATTTTTTTCTTGCACCTTTTCCTATCGGCCTTTTTTTTGCTGTTTACAATCCTTACTTTCCAAATAGAACTTTTGACTGCCTTAAAGGACAGGGGGTATCAATCATTCCAAAGCTACTTCCTGCTGACAATGGATGTTGATATAAGGGTAAGGCAGTTAGAAGTTCTTTTTCCTAACTGATGAGCTCTTAAAAACTATTCTTAAACTTCTTCTTCTTCTTTTTTTTTTTTTTTTTTTTTTTGACTGGGGTTGGGTTTGAACCCACCCCCACAGTATACCCACAGTATACCCGTATACCCACAGTATACCCACAGTATACCCATATACCCACAGTATACCCATATACCCACAGTATACCCGTATACCCACAGTATACCCACAGTATACCCACAGTATACCCGTATACTCACAGTATACCCATAAACCCACAGTATATGGGGCTGGCACCCTCCTTCGAGCCACAGGTGCCACCCTGTTCTTAAACTTCTCTTTTTCTGTTTACTGTATATATTTCTTCCTTCCCTTGCTATTTTTATCTGCAAAAGGCTTTTCTCACCCCGGGGTCTAAAGGCTTTTGTTTACTAAAGGTTCTTCTTATTCCCGAGGTCTATCTTTTCTCTTTCTCTTTTGTTTAAAGTTTTTGTCTGCTTTTTTTCTAGAGGGTTTACTGAGACATTGTTTCAAGCCACTCCACAGAAGAGGTGATTAGAATTTGGAAAGAGAAAAGGCAGGAGAGAAGGGAAGAAACCAAATGAAGGGGCCTATTTTTGGCTGTCTTTTTCTTATACATTTCTTTTCCCTCTTTATGTATTTCTCCTCTTTCCTTTTGTTTGCTAGAAGCTTATTTCCCTTTTGGTCCATGTCCACTGTCCTGCAAGTCGCCATTTGCTAGTGGCTTCCACTATCCCTTCCTAGTTGCCACTTTGTCAGGGCCCGGGACGAGGTCTCCGGCCTCAGCTTTTCTATTGTCTGGACGCAGACCAGACACTGATCTTTCATGCTCAGGAACAATTACCCTGAGGTGTCTGAGGGCTATTCACCTTAGCAGAAGGGAGAGGGAGAGAAACAGTCTTAGTAAGAAAGTAAATCTTAGCAGTCTTCTTGGAGAGATGCTGGGAGACGCCCTGTGAACAGGAGAAGTGAGTGTGCGTGAGCAAGTCAGTGAAAGAATGTGTGCATGCACCCAATTCACCTCTCCTGCGGCTACTTACAGACATAATCCTGTGGCTATTTACACCACAGGTGTAGAGACTGCCAAACACTGATATTCTCATCTTATGAGCTTGAGCTCTTGAGTTAAGGAGGAGGAATCCCTTACCACCAATGTGTCATATTACCAAGATGTTACCGGTGTTTCTTATTGTTACAGAATTTTACAGAGATGTTACCTGTGAGAATTTTACAGAGATGTTACCCGTGTTTCTTATTGTTACAGAGTGTTACCGAGATGTTACCCGTGTTTCTTACTGTTACAGAGTGTTCTCAGCTTTGCTCTCGCTTCTCCTTCCCAGGAAGCTATATGGTCTGCTACAGGACCCGATAAACATGCTATGTTTCCAACTTGCCCCGTCTCCACTTACCTGGGAAACTGCTTACCTTGCTAACTGCAGAGGTTGTGCAGCCTTGCTACCCAGCTGCTGGTCTCTGGCAGCTCTTCCTCCAGGAGAAAAGCCATAAGGCAGCACAGAAATGGAAGCCTCAGAAAGTTCACATTGCTCTTCTGAGACAAAGCTCCAGGAGTTCTCAAAATGCTACTTAACAGGGAAATGGACTTGGATGCAAATTCCTCCTGGCACTGACCATGTCCATTAATTAGCATTCTGAGAAATAAAAAAAAAAATGAAGATTTAAAGGTTACCACATTAACATGTTAGCTTTATTTCTGAATAGCTGTGTATGTACACTAATTTTCCACCCATTCCTTCTATTAATCACTGTCTCTAAGGAGAATTGGCCAGAACAGATTAGCCAACATGTTTCCTGATGGCATTTTTTTTCTCCATGAATAATAAAAACAACAACAAAAAAATCACGGTTTATTTGCTCAACTTTAACATTGTCAAATAAATGAGGGTAACGGGGGTGGTCAAACTTTTTAGTTCCCACTGAAAAGAGCTGACTCAGACTTTCTTGCTTCTCTTCAAGGCAAGATCGGAGTCAGGGATTATTTTTTTTTTTTTCAGCCCCCAAATCTAGCCAGTTATGACCTTTTCCCTTGGAAGATTTCTTTGTACAAAATGTCCATTAATGACAGACTCTTTTCTTGCATGAGCTGAGAATTCATCACAGTCTTTCAATTGCAGAGAATATAATATCTTCTTTAGATCTGAAACCTGTTGAGCCAGAGAAAGGCTTCCAGAGGCTTTTGGAATTCAGTATCTCTGGGCATCTTACCCACCCCACTCCCTACCATCTGCAGTTAACCTTAACCTTGAAGGAGCACCTTTCCACTGTTCTCCTGGACCCTGTGGGCCACAGACCCTGGACAAATGAGAGGGGAACATCCCACACAGTGTGGCAGTTCTCACACACTCAGGGGCACTCAAGCCACTGCAGGCCTCCCCTCAGGAGGTCTTCACATGGCTTCTTCAGATCCCACTCTCAGAGCAAGCATCTCATGCCTCACTGTGGAAAGGCAGGTCTCAGAGAAAAGCCATTCAAGGTGCTCTCCTCGCAGGGAGATGTCTCACAGTCTGAGAGGCTGGGGACCTGGGCACCAACCATCATGATCAGCAAGTGTTGCCTTGAACTTCGGTAGATGATAAAACACATTTGAACAGTAGCTCACACTCACCTATGTTGAGTACAGAGCATTTCTGACCTTGGTGGGAAAAGAAGCCAATGTCCTGACAACTCATCTGTGCAATAACTTTTTTTTTCTTAGCAAGGAGCCAAAAAAATCACTCAAAACCAGTAGCTGTAAAGGTCACATGGAAAATTTGCTGCCATCTTTGAATAATTTACTATGCACAAGAGGAGAATATATTAAAACAGGGAAAGGAATTGATGCCTCTTCTTTGGTGTCAGCCTGAGCAGTATGACACCTTTCCAGACCTGATGGCAGTGCCCCTCTCCTTGCTGGTGGCATCACTTACTGAGTGCTGAGTACTTGGCTGTCCAGGCGGTGAGATCGCTATTGATCCACTCACTTTCATAGCCTGGAGAGCTGCCTAATGGACTTTGTTTTACAAATATAATAAGCAAGAAACTGGCCTCTCTTGTAGACAATTTCGAGTCTTATTGATCCTCTTGTGTCTGTCTAGTGGTACACATCTAGGACTGATGGCAGAAGACAAATGCTTGTGTTGTAGCATTCATAAACTGGTCAGGTCCTCTTTGAGGGAAGAGTGAACAACCTTACATTGTGGCTGTGTGCAAGCAACAGTCCCCAGGAGGCACGCTGTCTCCTGCACTGTGAGAGATGGAGAAGTCAGGACCCACCAGAAGCAGGGAGACACCGCTGCTGTGCATACAGAGCTGCATGGATGTCCAATCAAGGGAATGTGCCATCTGGCCAAGGACCACAGAAAGCACAGGATCTGCCATCCCTCACTGTAACTCAGCTGTGTTTCCTGATGCTCTCAGACCTGCAGGCAATGGGTCCCTCACTTGGAGGAGAAAAGACAGTAATTGGAGGAACAATTAAGGTCAACTCAACTGCAAAAAAAGTGCAAGTGGTTATGATTCAATTCCCTTGGTCAAAAAGACTAAGGGGTGAAAGACCCCCAAAGGGAGACCCTCACTCAAATCTCGGGACGGCGCGGCGCCCAAGGACTCACGAGAGACCACACTTGATGCAAGAACACACGAGGCTTTATTCAGGGAAAGCCAGAGCTCTGGGGCCGACACATATCTCATGCAGGAGACAGAGGAGTCGACCCTGAACTCAAGAAGGGAGCTCTTTTTATAGGGTTCTAGAAGAAGTGGGAAGAAGCGGGAAGGAATGGCGCGTTACAATCTTATTGGTTCATTTAAATTGATCCACTCTATCTTTACATGACAGAAGTTTAAATTCAAGTCAAGTTATCAGGGTAGAATAATTCGTTTTTCTCAGAATTGCTGCCCCAACCCT